>JAFVLL020031453.1:0-77638 GCA_021397915.2 Tor tambroides
AGTTAACTAATGTTAACTAATGAACCTAATTGTGAAGTGTTACCATTTATATAAATGTATCTTGATTTGGTGTAATGTTGGTTCAATATAAAAAAAAATTTTTTTTTTTTTTTAAATAGCTTAGATGTAGTAAACTACTTTTGTCATGTTGCTGTAGCTTAGCTTGCTACATTTCCGAGGGCTGTAGCTTTAGTGTAGTGAAGCTTCATTTAATGAGGAGTAACTGTTAGCTTAGCTCACTACATTTTCCAAGTAGCTTGCCCAACACTGGGTATGAACACCAGCATATGCTGGTTGAAGCATGACTGCTGGTTTAAGCTGGTTGGTCATGAGCTGGTTTAAGCTGGTCATGTGCTTGTCCTGAGCTACTTAGGACCAGCTTAGGACCAGCACATGACCAGCTTAAACCAGCTCATGACCAGCTAAGAACCAGCTTAAACCAGCTCAAACCAGCAGTCATGCTTTGAAACATACCTAACCAGCATATGCTGTTTTTTTCAACAGGGCACTCGTACAATTTTGTACGATTTCTGTGAAGGTTAAGTTTAGGGGTGGGGTCAAGTCCTTCATACAAATTCCTATGAATTTTCCACCTCGTAAAATACGTATGATTTTTTTCACAAAAAGGGTTGTACGAATTAGCCACCTTGTCAAAAAGTACAAATTGCCATGAGATCGGGTAAATACAGGAATTCACGCGATTGAGGATTTCACGTAAGAGAGAAAGATTTATTAACATGCGTTGGTCATGCGAATTCACTGTGTTGATCAACAGAAATCTGTTGCGATTTCTGTGTGAGTTGTGCTTTATACATCTCTACACTATTGACAATGAATAATGACTTTTTTGCCTACGAAATTTCACTAATAGTCTACGTACCTCACCTTAATGGACTATTTTTTTTATTAGCAGGAGCTAAGATACTATAGACCACCACAGAAATCTCTAAAGAGTATAAAAGCAATATTTTCTCAGAAACACTATCCACCTTTTTCCTCCCGTAAAAACCCATTTGTAAATTCTATGGGTCTGGCTTCTGGTCTCATCCGAGTCCAGCTATTTTTAACTGTACAAAACAGTTCGTTTTGCTGCTTGATACTGAAAATCGGTGTGTCTTACCATATTATTTTAATGTATTATCTTAATTATGAACACACTGGTTTGTAGTGCAAACAGTTTTACTGTTTACTGCACGTTGTTATTCTTCTGGTTATTTACCTATAGCGGCTAATGAACCGGAAGTCTCACCCATAGGCTTACTTCTGCGTTGAAAAAAAGGCGGATATAATAACTAATTAAGAACATTAATTTAGAACAATAATTAATTAAGAACATTAGCCAACATTATTACCTTATATAATGCTTAGTTCATTAGCAGATGTTCATTTTGTTCAAAAAGGCATGAAAATATAAGAAAACTTTTAATATCTTTTTTCACGGACTTACTGGAGTGTTTTAATTCACCCCCAGAAGGCTGAAAACTCCGAGTTTAATGTTTGATTATAGGCCTGTGTTTTATGTGTTTTAATGTGTATCCTTAATGTAAATTAAGGTGTTTCCTATTGAACCGACAGTTCCATATCTTGAAAATATCAAATACTAAAAACAAGCGAATGGAGTCCTTAAATTCAGCTGCATTAAATGAGGTAAATGAGTATGGTTTTTAATTCTTTCATGGGCGAGAAATTAGCCAATCCCATCTGGCGTGCAATGGCCCACTCAGACATTTCAAGAAGCATATTGCTGTTCATTTGTATATTTCGCTATTGGCACCATCTGCATTAATGGAAACTGAAACAAAAGGAAATAATGACAGTTCACACAATCATATGTTGCTCAGCGTTCATGCTGTGGTGGATAATGGAGCAGAAAAGAGTTCAAGCTTGATTAACTGGATTCTAGCAACTGTGAAACCCTTTTTGAAAGATGCTGGCTGGAAATGGCAACAGAAGGCAATAGCAAAATTGTCTAATTGCCATCAGTTGACGGAGAACAATTTGTTTTAGTTGAAAAGACCACACTAGAGATTTAAGGTTAACCAATTTATGAAAATGAAACGAGGTAAATGTAATGGATTTTTTATGCACAGCAAACCTTGAATATCCCATAATTCATGAGTTGTCTTTGATTTCTTAATCAGGTAACACACATTTTCAACTTTAAATTCAGTTCATTTTCGATTCATTTTCTGTTTTTGTTTTTCCAGCGATCAGCTCTTAGGTCCCAGACACAGAAGTAAACATTTTCAGAAGAGCAAGAGGGTATAGTCAGATTTCACATGGCTGAGGCAATTGATTCGTTCAATGCAATGAAGAGCGCACCTACCCACAATGCCGGCTGTCCTGACTTTGGCCTGGAGCAGGTTTGTTTCATTTGACATGCTTGGCAGGTCAGTGAAGTGAGGTCTCTGATGCTCATGAGCTTCCTTCCAGCTCTTTCTCTTCCATCAGCTCAAAACACTACAAATATTGACACGAAACAGCTTTCAATTTGGCTGTGTATAGGGATATCGGGGGGAATGTGTCCCTTTCTGTGTTTTTGGTGGAAATACACACAAACATGGCATGGCCAATGCTGTCTCCTCCATATCTAATAAATATTGAATAAAGCTGATTCTGATTCTGATCTTTGAGTAAACCTTGCAAGCCTTGAGCGAGAGATCTGCCACAACAGCACATGCCAAAGAAATAAACCCCTGATAAAAGCCTGGACGAGTCTCTCCCTGGACGAGACCCTTATCCTTGAGAAACCAGCTGGATGAATAACCAGAACTGCACTTGAGACTCTTGAAGAATAGCTCTCAAATCAAGAGGGCAGTTTTGAGGAGGATCCAGCCACCTCTGGACATCAGAAGGCTGGTCAGATGCTTGACTTTTGCTCGAGTCTGTTGTTTGTGTGAATGAGTCTTCTGAGAGCCTCTCAAAATCATAGGCCCAGTGAAATAGCCAATATACAATCTGTTGGTTTATAGTATATTTTGTATCACTTCATACGCACAATACTTTGTTTACAATACGATCTTAATAGAGAGCTTCTCCACTTCTGGCAGCTTCTGCCTTTAATTTAAATCTCAGCTTGTTTCACAACAAGCACTTCAAAGTAAAGTTTTATGTTTTTTTCATTGCTGCAAGAGTTGGTAGGTTATTTATTTATTTATTTTTTTACATACAGTTCACTGGCGACATCTGTTGTTCATGAATAATCTCCTCAATTTCTCCGGTTGGTTTGTGTTTTACAATGCTTTAGGCAAGAGCGCCACACACTGCTTTCAAGATATTATTTCGTTTAATGAGGCATAAAATGTCATAATTCTATCCAATATATCTATTTATAAATCTAACCAACACGTTATTTCTATAATAATTTATTTCTCTTGATATAATCAGTATTTAATGCAGTCTGTAGTGAACCCTCAATTTAATTTAGTAGTGTGCCATAATTCCACTATTAAACATTTACTTTTGCGTCACTTGCCATTTTTGTTCTTCTTCTTAGTTTAGATTATTAGTTTACATATATTACTACTCTTTTATTATTATCACAACAATAACAATAGCTTAGTAGTAGTTTAGATTATTAATTTACATTTTTCCTATTATTACTTTTTATTATTATTTTGATCAATGCAACAATAGCCAACATGTGATTATTGTTAATTATGTCTGTCCGAACACCTAAATTAATGATATATTTCAAAATATCTGCATCCATTTTCTTGCTGAAGAGGGTTCGTTGTCCTGTGCAGACCATGTAAAACCAGATATATGAATATTTTGTTATGAATGACATTTCTTTTCAAACTAATATACATAACAATTTGCAACCGGAACCATCTCACGAATGTAAAAGATCAGGGGACACATTTACAGACGCGCCTAGTTCAGCGCTTCCGGTTCACTGTTAGCATTTGTCAAACGGGTGAAACAAGTTTAGTTTTTTAGCCATACAGCTGTCTTCGGATATGTCTTATGCATTGAGGACGCTTGCCACTGGAGTGTTTAGCGTGCAGAGATCTGTGAGCGTCCTAGGACTCTTGCGTCCCGTGAGCGCCCTGAAGATCCGAGGACAACAGCGCAGCCGCAGCGACGGAGTGAAGGACAGCCAGAGCCAGCCGTTTGATGAGTCTCTGCTCGAGTTTCTTGTGTGTCCACTGTCCAAAAAACCACTGAGGTATGATTGTTCATCATGCATAATATTATTACCGTATGATGGGACGTACAGTAGTTATATAACAGTGATGGCATCACATACCACCAGTTGATAATTTCCATCACGAACTTTTAATCTTGTTATAGCTACTGACAAACATCATAGTTATTATTTTTTATCATTTATTAATTAAAAAAAAAGAATAAAAACGTTTATTATTAACATTAATTATAATTTTGCATTAAAATTAAACATTTTAAAAGCTACTACTATTCTCAAAAAAGAGAGGCAAAATGTTACAGAATTACACATTTCAAAGCGTTCTGCTTTATATGAAGATTTTATTAATTTAGTATGGGTTTTATAGTCATTGAATTAATACTGTATTTTTATTGTAACTTTATTTTTTCATAAACTTGTTCATTTTTGTAAGGGATGTTCAGATTATGATTATCACTAATACTAATATATACATTTTTTTCTGACAAATACATAGGTACTTTTTAATATATATATATATATATATATATATAGCCTATATGTATGTATATATAAAATTATAAATATTATTTTGTGTATAACAATTAAACTATAATATTAAAAGCTATTTTCAAAAAAGAGTGACAAAAATGCTACAGAATTACAAAGACATCTGAAAGACATTCTGCTTTATATAAGGAGATCCCCATATTCATTTAGTATGGTTTATAGTAACTGTATTATTAAATATGTTTAACATGATACATCTTTGTAAGGGATGTTCAGATTATCATTATCAGTAATACTAATACATGTATTTGCTTCTGATTTTTTCAAGGTACGACGAAAGGAGCAATGAATTAATAAACGAAGAGCTTGGTATCGCATATCCCATCATTGATGGTATTCCTAACATGATCCCGCAAGATGCAAGAATGATCCATAAGAGCCAAGCAACTGAAAAACCCACTGAATCTTGAGTTTATAAAGCACATTTGTCATTATTCATTTTCTGCCACAATGTTTTTCTCCCTGTCTACAGTGACTGTTCTTGTGCCACTGATATCCTTGTCTGGACTGTTTTACTCGGCAACCGTGGATGAAAATTTCCCTCAAGGCTGTACGAGTGCAAGCAGCGTATGTTTTTACAGCCTGCTGCTGCCAGTTACAATTCCTGTTTATGTTTTCTTTCACCTGTGGAAGTGGATGGGAATCAAGCTGTTTAGACACAATTAAAACTGTAAAACCGTGAAACTATTTTAATTGTAGGAATTTTTTGTGAACAATGCTTGCTTGTAAACAAACAGTGAACATTCATATTTAAGAACACTGAATAAACATTGAAGCAAACAATGTAAAATACAGAATAAAACTGCAAATAACAAAGCTATGTGCACAGAACTCTCTGCCTGTTTTTCATTATGAATTTGTAACATCTTAGCTTAGTCTGATTTTACTTCTTCGTTTTTTTCTCAACACTTTCCGTGAGCTTCATCAAAGGGCACATGGGCTTCGGAGAATCTTCACCCTTCACCTTAAAAAAGAAAGACTCGTTCAAGCGGGTCTGGATGACCTTCAGCTGGAGCAGATCAGCTTTGGCTTTGGGCACCGTATCGCCGTCTTCACTCGACGTGTCTGATATCTTCAGCATGGGCGGTTTCGCAGAATCTACAGCGGATTGTTTTGGGCCATGCCTTTGTCTTGTTCTGTTTGGCAG
Organism: Tor tambroides; assembly: GCA_021397915.2. NCBI lineage: Eukaryota > Metazoa > Chordata > Actinopteri > Cypriniformes > Cyprinidae > Tor > Tor tambroides. The sequence continues at coordinate 5,847 of JAFVLL020031453.1, forward strand.
GCTCAGGTCTACCGGTTCCTCCAGGCTTTTGGACATGTTCTGCTCCTGCTGAAACCTGAGAGAGGTGGAGAGTGCTGGGAAGGTAAAGAAGTTTTCGGTTTGAGTGGTTGCTTCAGCTGTCAAACTACTTGAGCGGTTCTCTGGCGCTTTCACGGTAGTGGCCTCACTGCAGCTTGAGCTGCTAGAGATCTCCACATGTGGATCCAAGAATGATTTCTGTGTAATAAACAGGTCTTGGCTATTTATTTCTTCAGCTGTGCTGGATTCCAAGCTGCTTTCACCAACCAGCTGCTTCTTTCCAAATTCTTCATCAGTTGTCTTTGCAGCTTGGCTCTGCTCAGGTGGCAGGTTGAAAATGACTCTCTTTTTACGTTTCACGCTTCTATTACACTCCTTCTCAGTTGAATGTGGTGTCTCCTGATCAGGGAAGATGTAGATGATGGGCTGAGTTTGGTGCATATCTTCAGGTTGTTTGAGCTGTTTATTTAATTTAGGTTGCTGAAAGTCTTCCTTCGGTTTGATTTTCTTCTTTGGCTGTTTTCTTTTCTTAGTCTCTTGTATTTGTGTAAACACTGTCTCATGACAGCCGTCATGCAACAAGTAGTCAGGCACATGCTTTTTGCTCTTATCCTTTTTTTCCTTTTTCGTTTTCTTGTTTTTGTGTTTCTTGGATGCTTTAAAGGCATTTTCAACATTGGGAATGTTCTTCATTGTTGGGAGAGAAGCCATTTCCTTTACAAAATCAAAGAGTAACAACAAAGCACATTGGTTATATTATCAGTTCTTATTATTATCAATGTTGAAAACAGTTGTGCTGCTTAATATTTTACTGAAAATGGTGATTTTTTTTTTAAAGATTCTTTCCCCCGGTTTCACAGACAAGGCTTAAGCCTAAATCCTAGACTAAAATGTAAATCTGAGCTGTTTCAACTGAAAGAAACTTGCACTGACTGCTCTTAAAATATATCAGTGCCTTTGTTTTGTCTCAAGATGCACACCAGTAATGTTTTTTTTCTTAGTACATTTATAAAAGTTACTGAAATGTCCTAATTGAACTATGGCCTAATCCTGGCTTAGTTTAACCCTGTCTGTGAAACCGGGCCTCTGATTAATAAAAAGTTATACCAAAGAACAGCATTTATTTGAAATAATAAATCATATATATATATATATATATATATATACCTTATACATGGTCTTTACTATCACTTCTGAATATTTGAATGCATTCTTGCCAAATAAGTTTTTCTTGTTTTTTGTTTTTTATATCTTACATAATCCATACTTTTGAATGGATGTGTATCACGTTTTCCACAAAAGTATGAAGCAGAACAACTGTTTTTGACATTGGTAAAAATATTAAATGCTTCTTGAGCGCCAAATCAACATATTAGAATGATTTCTGAAGGATCATGTGACACTGAAGACTGAAGTAATGATGGAGAAAATTCAGTTTTGCCATCACACGAATAAACTGCATTTTAAAACAAATTTAAATAGAAAACAGTTGTTTTAAATTGCAATAATATTTCACAATATTACAGTTTTTACTGTATTTTGATCAAATTAATGCAGCCTTGGTGAGTTCCTTCAAAATCATTAAAATTAATTAATATTAATTATTTGGGCCTGCAGTGTACAGATATGCACATATGTAAAACTGTATAAATATAAATATTTATTTACATAATGTGTGTTTATCGCGATATACATGCATGTTTAATAGGCTATGCCTGGTGCAATGCAACAAACCATTATGTAACCTAATGAGGAAAAAAAAAAAAAAAATCTGAAGGCTCTATCATAAGTCATAGTATAAGTTTTAGTGAATACTCACGTCTCGCCAGAGTGAAATTTTCTATTTGTCCTGTTTCTTTTCCCCAGTAACACCTGTCAGTGTGATAAAAATGCATTTAATTCAAATGAGGAATCATATTTTTTTCAACTATGTTCGAAATCTTGTGTAACTCTTACCTGATTTAGCTGGTCACCTTTTCTCTCAGGCAGGACCTTAAAAGTCAGTGCAGAAACAGTAACAGTGATGAGGAGAGCAGACTTGTGGTTACATTTGTTGAGACACATTTTAGCTAAAGTTGAACGCAACAGTTTAACACTTAGTTCATCGCAACGTCATTCTCCACAGATACTCAGCGACTTCTGCTACAGAAAGCAGCTTGTTTAACTGCTCGTCCTTTGCGACTAAATATCTGACAAAGTGCATTTCAATTAAAAATATTTAATGTATTCTTGTGTTCTGACCCTAAACCAAAAGGAAAACTGTCATGTACTTACCTATTTTGCTCATTGACAAATTCCACTCTCCTATTTTTCCGCCAATTACCGCGTCAGTGTGTTGCCGACTGCGCATGCTCTGTTCGTATCGACATTTTCGAGCATTTATGAACAGCACGTATGCATCTAATAAAAATACAATGTAAAATAAATTCTAAAAACAAACGACGTATAAAGCCAATTACTGCTAAAAAAAAAAAACTGTTGGCAGTATGTACTGAAAATGTGCCATTTCATAAATCACGCCGTTACTGTGACAACGAAGAGCTACGTAACCTTTATATCTTCGGTCCATTCATGAATAAGCATCAGTGCTCTGTGCGTCACTCGGCTTGTCAGGCAACTATTTTCACTGCTGGAGAAATCCTTTTCTCACATAAAGGGCGCTTTTTGTAGCTTTTCTTCTTAGAAATGGCTTCAGTGGTCTATCGCGTCAGCAAACAGCAGCTAAAATGATTTTTACTGCCATTCTTTTTACGGACCAGTGGGAATATCACATGTGAACCTGCATTAAATGTGTTACTAATGTCTTTCCGCTCCTTAAACAGTTTCTTTGAAGCTACGTAAGGTTAATTCAACCAGCGTCACTAGTTGAAAAAAGGTCACCAAGTTCAAGGTTTATAAGCAAACACAAATACATAAATTTGGATTTAGGTCTTCCCAAAATCTTTTTAAAATACATTTACTTTTTTTTTTTTCGTTTGCTACAATGTTGTAATATTTATTATGATTTTTATATGATTTATCGTTTGTTCTGTTAATTATATTGCATACTGCACTTTCTTTGTGTATTAGCACACTGCGTTATTTAATTTCTGTTTGGTTGGTAGGCCTATAGTACATTGCACATTTTCTCTGTGTTTATACTATGTATCATAGCTGTGAATACAAAAATACAACCTATATATATCCTATTCTTTACTATTTTATTCTATTCTATTCTATTCTATTCTAATACTCTAAACATTGTACATAATTTGTTATCATAGCTGTAAATACAAAAAATACACTCCAGACCTGTCTCTATTCTATTCTATTCTATTCTATTCTATAATATAATATAATGTTATATTATATTATATTATATTCTAATACATTGCACATGGGACAGATTTTCTGTGTTTATACAAAGTATCGGCTGTAAATACTAAAATACATTCCAGACATGTCTATATTCTATTCTGTTCTATTCTATTTTAAAACATTGCACACTGTACATATTTTCAGTCTTTATACTATGTATCATAGCAGGAAATAAAAAAATACATGCCAGACTTGTCTCTATTCTATTCTATTCTATTTTATTCTATTCTATTCTATTCTAATACACTGCACATTAGAATAATTTCTGTTTATACTACAGTATGTATCATAGCTGTAAATACAAAATTACACACCAGACCTGTCTATATTCCAGGGATCCTCAAATCTGGCCCACTCCTGCAGAGTTTAGCTCTAACCCTAATCAAACACACCTGAGCATGCTAATCAGAGTCTTCAAGATCATTAGAAAATCACAGGTAGGTGAGTTTGATCAGGGTTAGAGCTGAACTCTGCAGCAGATTGGCCCTCCAGGGAAAGATTTGAGGAACCCTGCTCTATTCTGTTCTATTCTATTCTAATACATTGCACATTGTACATATTTTCTGTCTTTATACTATGTATCATTAAAGCAGTAAATTACAAAATACATGGCAGACCTCTATATTCTATTCTATTCTATTCTGATTATTCTAATACACTGCACATTGTATATAATTTCTGTTTATACTACTGTATGTATCATAACTCTAAACACAAAATTACACACCAGACCTGTGTATATTCTATTCTATTCTATTCTATTCTATTCTATTCTATTCTATTCTAAATACATTGCACATGGGACATATTTTCTGTGTTTATACAATGTATCAGCTGTAAATACTAAAATACAATCCAGGCATGTTTCTATTCTATTCTATTCTATTCTATTCTATTCTAAAACATTGCACATTGTACATATTTTCTGTCTTTATATTATGTATCATAGCAGTAAATTACAAAATACATGGCAGACTCTATTCTATTCTATTCTATTCTAATACACTGCACATTATGATCATTTCTGTTTATACTACAATATGTATCATAGTTGTAAATACAAAATTACACACCAGACCTGTGTATATTCTATTCTATTCTATTCTATTCTATTCTATTCTAATACATTGCACATGGGACAGATTTTCTGTGTTTATACAATGTATCAGCTGTAAATACTAAAATACATTCCAGGCATGTCTATATTCTATTCTGTTCTATTCTATTCTAAAACATTGCACATTGTACATATTTTCTGTCTTTATACTATGTATCATAGAAGGAAATAAAAAAATACATGCCAGACTCTATTCTATTCTATTCTATTCTATTCTATTCTATTCTATTCTAATACACTGCACATTATGATCATTTCTGTTTATACTACAGTATGTATCATAGCTGTAAATACAAAATTACACACCAGACCAGTCTATATTCTATTCTGTTCTATTCTGTTCTAATACATTGCACATTGTACATATTTTCTGTCTTTATACTATGTATCATTAAAGCAGTAAATTACAAAATACATGGCAGACCTCTATATTCTATTCTATTCTATTATGACTATTCTAATACACTGCACATTGTATATAATTTCTGTTTATACTACTGTATGTATCATAAGTCTAAATACAAAATTACACACCAGACCTGTGTATATTCTATTCTATTCTATTCTATTCCTTTACATTGCACATTGTACATATTTTCTGTCTGTATACTACGAAGCCGTAAATTAAAAAATACAAACATATCAGACCTATTCTATTCTATTCTATTCTATTCTATTCTATTCTATTCTATTCTATCAGTCTTCCAAGCATCTAACATTTATTTCAATAAAAAGCAAATCTTGTTGCATTGTATTTTGATGTGCAACATCAGGGAGGATAAAACAGTATAAAATCACTATAAAAAATAATGTTACACAAATTACGTTTTCTAAAATATAACTATAAATCTTAAAATGTTTCAGAACCAATATTTTATGATAATATCCCCTTTTTAAAATTAGAACGTTTCACCTGTTGTCAGATGCTTTCAGGTGCCAGTTATTAACATGTGTCGCCATTCATTTTGGTCATCAAATGTTGTGTTCAAATCAACCCATGTAATAAACATCTTACCACTCAATAAACCTTGAGAAAGACCAAAAATAGCCACATGATGGCACTTAATATAGATTCAATTCACTGTGTCACAAGGACCTGCATGGGTTTTACACCTGTGGCATGACTGCATTGGGTGTCCTTAGGTGACTTGATATCTCCCCTTGAATTCTCCTGAATAATCATGTGTAGTGGTAACACACACTGCTGATGACATGACCTGCATCGATAAAGCATGAGGTAATGAGAACTACAGTTCTGGGGTTGAAAGTTCCCCCCTCCTGCCTCCAAAGGGTCTAAATACTGCTGAGGATTGTTAGGACTGTGCTAGGGATCTCTTGTAAGGGTCAAAGGTTTATTTGTTTGGTGGGTGTCATCTAAACAGGCCATGCCCACTTCAGCCCATACACAGTACTGCAAAAGACAGGGATGGGGTCAAACATATTCAACATGCAGGCCTTGTCAGCCATAAATCTTGTGAATTTGGTATGTAAATAACTTTAATTGCTTACCACCTGCGAAGTTTGTTTTACAGAATGCCAAAGGATGAAACAGTAGCTCATGGACAGGTGCAATGCACAAGATGCATTGAACATTTCTAGAATAAGCAGTATTGGATACATGCACTTTGGCTGGTTATTGCATAAAACATAGATATTGGGTGACGATCTCTCCGGTCCCCTATAATTTACAGACTGAATCGATGCTCGTATGTCATCGGACTGCTTGCTCCCTGTCGTCATTGCCCGTTTTTTCTTGAGTCAGAAGCCCATAGCTTGGAGAGAAACCCTAACCACACCATGAGGTAAGATCTACGGGTCAGACCTGTTTAGGTACCCAAACACTCTCTCTGTGTCATGACATAGCTATTCCTGGGCTACATTTAGAAAACTTCCCTCATAGTTACCTAATCTGTCATCCAGTGGCCATAAAAGTAGGACAGTGCCGTCCACCTCCCCGGGTGCCCCTCTGGACACCTGTGCCTGCAGCAGGTTCTTTGGCTGGATTACCACCTGACAGAGAAAACATGGAGCAGCTGTTATCATGGTTGTAGTCTATAAATGAATATCTTTTCTGTACATTTTCAGAGAAAATCTGGAAAACTTTTTAACTTTTTATTGGTCTGGGTGGAAGCAACTATTTCAGAAAAGTAAAAAAAAAAAAGGCCTATATACACCCTTCAAAGATAAGCTTATAAGGAGGTTAATCTATATATCAATATATACAATTTATGCAGTCTTTGCTAATGTTAATAAGATCATACACAGGCAGCAAACATCCTGAAATTAAAATTAGAGAATAGAATACAGTAGAATAGAACAGAATAGAAATAATTTACTCCCCGATTTAAATAACTGAGCAGTACCAAACTAAAATTAAGCCATTTTTCATTTTGTGTTGACATTTTCCCCCTTTGGAATTAAATAAAAATATATATTAATTTGTTTGTATAATTATTGCTAGGTAGTTAAGGAAGCTGTACCACTAATTTACGCACATAAGTTCAAATTCAAGGGCGGGTTTTAACAAGGGCTGAACTATTGGTAGTGTTGTGGTGTTGTCACGCGCATTCTTCATCAAGGCACGGTGTGACATCATCACTAATAATGAAGGCGGCTCATCAATGGACACAGAGCTATATAAGGAGATCACCCTGTGAACTGAGAACCAACTCTAATGTGAACTGATGCACGAACTCCCGCAACCTGTTACTCAATACCCAGCAATGGTGAGTTGACTTTAAATTCTGTTTATATATATATATATATATATATATATATATATATATTATTATTATTATTATTATTATTATTATTAACTTAGCGATATATTTAGTTCTATATACCCTACTAATTTTGCTCAAAATTAAATAGGCTATTACGATTATAAAATTATTATTACCATAAACGCATTTATTTTTATTTCAAAGGTTCATAAAATGGTTTCCATCAATCTTGGACATTTGGAGAAAACAGTTGTACTTATCTCCGTCTGCATATTATTCTATTCAACACATGGAGATAGCAAGCCACTGGGGTAAGTACTATGCTGTAGCTAATATTTTTCCAGTTCAAAACTTTTTTTTTTTTTTTTTTGGTTCTTCGAATGTATGATAATGTTTTGTTTTTTTCTCATCGAAAAGCAAAAGGGCTATCAATGAAGTCCAGCTTATGCACAACCTCGGGGTGCATAAACATGTGGAACTGAGGCAAGACTGGCTTCAGACGAAACTTCGGGAAATCCACACGGCCTCAGAGAAGAAAAACGAAGAGAAAACAGGACTTCTTTCAGATGTTATTCCCAATCTAAAGGATCTAAATCCAAGGGAAGCTGAAGATATCATTGCAGTTTTGGAAAAACTTATGAACCCGTCGTAAAAACAGAATTTGATTCATGTGAGCAGGGACTGAAGTCAAGCCATTCTGTTCAGCCTTAATAATTGTATTGACATTATTTATTTTTTTCTATACAAAATTTATTTTTATTTTTTTATGTAGTTTCCATCATTTTTAGCGGCTAAGCCGTGACAGCTCAAAGCTCTTTTATGTAGGCCTATTTATTCGTTATTTGATCGTAACATAGGCTAGATCTATTAACTGAACCCAGAAAAGTAAACGAGCAGTCGGACCAAATGTTTTTTAAGAAAAAACAGATAAAAAGTCATTTTCGAGTGTCTTCTATTTATGATGACAATGTACAATAAAGATAAAAAAACAAACAACAGAAACTGTTCATTGTTGTGTTAAATGTCTAACATCGCGCACTTTACATTCAGGCTTGGTTATTTAGCCATAAATTTAGCCTGCTCTTTTTATTTATTTGTTGTCTTTCTGTTTTCTGTTTTTAATTTTAAATAATATTATTTCAATACACTCTCTGCATTCTATTTTTATAGCGCGCCTTTTATGGCAGCAATGTAAATATCTCAAAAGCAGCGTGTTCCCCCACAGCGGTTGAATTTACGCAAAGTGGTTTCTATGACGACGTCCAGTGTGTTCTCGCGATATTCAGCTTAGTTAACTTGTCTTCTGGTTAGCTATGTAGCATCTTCCTATCTGTCAACATTGTATCCCATCGTGAACGGTGAAAACACGCTAATGTAAATTAATGCTAGCTATTAACTTCTGTCAGTAAGTTCAAACGTACACCACGCGGAGAAAGTTCAGCGTTTAGCAGAAACAGGTGAGAGATCGTTTGTGTTTGATTAGCGCTCACTTTTAAACGCTAAGTAATAAGCTAACTAGATAGCTTAGTGAACCAGGTTACCAAGGTTGGAGTACTTGGTCAGTTTTGTGGGCTTTTTGGAGACTTTATTTGTTACTAGCTCAACAAATAGTTAAACGAATACTTGTGGAATTGTACTACTTCTTATAAACATGATCTCCCATCTTTTTTAATAATCGGAACCAGAAGGATCATATGACTTGTTTTTTTCTTAAAGAATAATAATAGTAATTTAAAAATAAAATATTATTTATGTATAGAATACTAAAGAAAAAAATTAAAACGTTACAACTATAATTGTCCAAAAGAAAATACATTCCAGTACAACAAGTAACGTTAGAGTTCTTGTAAACATTACGCAATATCAGCAGGGCTCTAAGAATCAAATCCATATCTAAAAATCCTGTAGGAATTTCACTTTATTCAGTAAAATCTTATTTGATTTCTAGAGGATTCTTACTTTGATTCGTTTGGGTTGTTTCAAAATTAAGATTACACACGGTGTGTGATTATCTATAATTACATTTCAATCGAACCACATTTGAATTTTCATGCAAGTTATTTGTGCACATAAAATCTGCCATTTGGACAGATGAAATTAATAAATTAAAAGCATCATAGCAAGTTTTGGCAACAGATAGAATGAAAACATTGTTTCAATTCTTTTTGCTCTACTAGGATATGAGACCTTAAGGCGTAACGGTCCAGTAATATAAACTCTCCTGAGATGGCAGGACGTTCTAGCTCTTATGACAGCCACTCTAGCGATTCAGAAAATTGGGATCAAAGGACAACATGTCGGTCTAGGAGAATCTGCAGACACTTAAGGTAAGACTGGAAAATAACAGAGATTCCCAGTCACAGGAGTGTCCACCTGCTGCATGGATTTTCTGAAGTCTGTCTTCAAAAACACTGCACTGTCAGACGCATTTGAAATTGAATATGTGGATGTAAACGTGCTTGTACAGTTAAATTCATTGTGGTTCGCTCCAAATGCTAAAGCCATTATTTATATAGTTAATATATGAGGGTGGGTTGATAACAGTAATCAGTTTTAATCGATCTTCATTATGATTAACTGAAAAAAATATTAGATTCTTAAATAGGTAGATTCTTTAGATTTCAAGATCGCTCTGTTTCGTCTATTCTGTCAATGCGTAAACAAAACTTCACCAAACATTTTTCAGTTTTCATGACAGCCACCATTTAAATGTTTAAATTTCAACAAACTGGAGTAAAAAAAAAACACCATCTGTTGTTCATTTGAACCTTTATTATTATAGTAATGTACCAACTTACAAGGTTTCCTGTATAGTTTACAGCATTAATTGATATATTGTACCTGTACTGTAACTGATAAATAGCCAAACAAATCGAAATCTAATTGATTAAGAGCTTGTGAATTGAAATTGAATCAATTCATGAAATGAGTGTCATTACTTAGCCCTAGTTTATATAGGATGTTTTTGTGCATCATGCTGGTTGTTTCAGTGTGTATACTGATTTCTAAAGAGAATTTTGTATTATGATGGAAGATTACATATCTGCTGTGCTTGTATCATGAGGGCCTGTTTATAGTATATTAGTATACTAAAGTTACTGGGCAACAACTTGTGTAATTTTACATAAATTTGCAATTTACTGTAACCAGTAATGTTTTGTTGATCAGCGCTGTTTGATATGGTTATCTATCTCTCTATGATATCCATGCTAGTTCCATCTTAGTGATATCAATGCTGTGAAATGCTGTTTTCACAGTTACAATACAAGCAAATGTTCAGTGACAGGGTGTAAATCTTAGCTAGACCTTCGGGTTAGACGCCATGTTGAATATAAAGTGGATAAAAATGAAGCTGGCATAGATAATCTTACAGTATTTATAATGACACAAACAGTTTATGGAGTTTTTGTCTACTGAAAGTTATTTTCAGAAAGACTTTTCATCAGCTGAACATTATCAGTATGTCATTAAACAACAGTACAATCCATTAAACACTATATTTCTCTCCCTCACAGCCTAGTTTTCAAATTGTATATGGCCACATGAGTTTTTGCATCAGAGTGTACGATTGAACCTTCCTTCCCTCCCTCCCTTCTAATCGTTTTTGCATCTTTTAAAGGAGAAAAAGGCTATAGAGAGCAACTCTGCACATAATGTACAACCTGTTCGCCTTTGTGTGTCAGCGCCACCTCCTGGCCATTGAGAAATGAACAGCTTGTAAGGATGGAGTCGGAAACAATGGCCATAAAAGCTTTTGTTTATGAATGAAAGGAAGGGTAAAAAAGCACAGCTTACGACATGCTTTTCTAAAGCAGATTTGTATCATTTTATTTCATTCTCTAGTCTGTTACAAGCACACCTTTGATTGTCAAGGATAGGTAAAGGTTATAAAAGGATACGCCGATGATATCAAACAAATATAGCGATTGAATTGAATAGACGGCAGATGGTGCATTACTACACTCACTTGTCTGCACCTTTAAATGAGCTTTGTACTATATTCAGAATAGAAGGTCATTCTGAGAAGCCTTGTATAAGGCTTTTAACACTCGAGCGGTTGCGGAGATCGAGGTTCACCGAGTTCGTTTTCCATCGCATCACGCCGTGTCTTTCATCAGCCCGTCGTGTTATCGTGCATGAGAGAATCTACAGGATCAGGAGATGTTATAAGGGTCGGCCTACGTCATCGAGGCAGCCTCCGCGTGCCACAGTAGCGACCAGCCATTCACTCTGGCGCGTGCGTCTCCGTCAGGTTACTATGCTACCGTCCTACCTGAGGGCGTCCTTTCTTTCCAAACAGCGGCATTTGGAGGCTGTGTTCGCAGCGAATAAGTTACACCGGAGTGCTCGCATTATGCTGAAGTTTGAAAGTAATGCCCGAGGATGCTAAGTCGCCTGGCAAGCCCTCGTTGTGCGAAGGAGCGCGCGTCCTTTGTGCGTTCATTCATCAGTTGCTGCCCTGCTGCTTTGTTTTAAAGACAGGCAGGTACGTAGACGCTCTTCACTGTCAGTGAGTCTTAAAAGAGGGATGTTTTGCTTAGGAAAGTCCTGAGAAAATGCGTAGTAAGTTTTATTTATAGATGATATTTCAGGTGCAGTTCCCTCATTAAATATTCTATCGTTTAGAAATGAGTTGTATGCGTCATTTGAACGCATGTCTGCAGGCAGTGCGTTTCAGAAACGCATTGTCTTGCTGTTTAACATTAGAGGAGCGGTGTCAGCAGTGTGCTGAATTATTGATGCTACTTTCTCTGTAAGTAACAGAACGGATTGTGCGCCCGGAAACAAAAGTCAAGTTAAAACGCACTTGTCTTTTTTTTTAATTATTATTAGTGATTTATTATTGATTGACATACAGAAAGACAGATCTTCAATTGGCTTGTCTTGTCAAGAAGATGATCTTGTCCCCTAAGGAGTCCGGAGACACCACAGACATGCCTTCATTTCAATTCGTTGTGGGCTACTTCTGCCTGGAACATTTCTGGGCTGATGCAATAGAGAAGCAAAACATGATCTTGACTTGTAATTATATGGCACTCATGCATGTGTTTGGCAGTGGATCTGTGAAAATGATCTCTGATATGAAGCTGAATGAGCCCATCCTGTGTGCTGAATGAATTTCTGTGTGAGCTGCTTAGGGAGTCATCAGACTGCTCAGATGGTACTTAAAGGGTGCAGCTGAAGTTCAGGTTTCACCATTGCATTAATGGCTGGGATCTTGGCAGCTAAAATATCAATCAGCAGGACTGAGGAAGCAGCTGAGAAGTGTTGGGAGTACAATGGTTTGCATAGTGTGATTTTGATGTATTTTAAACAATAAAAGTGTCTTATAAACAATATCCAAAACCATTATTTTAACCGTTTATTCTACTTTACTTAATCAGACAATATACTACATTGCATTATATTATCAGTTGTTTTCTTTTAATTAATTTAATATTGTAATATATAATATATATTTTAAAAAAATTTTGTTGTATGCATTTGTCTTTTTTAATTTAATTTCTTTATTTTTATGTGTATAGGTAGTATTTATAAAGTTTTAGCTTTTAGTTTTGGATTCGTTTTTAGTTGTTTTAATACTACAATTGATTACTTCTGTTATCCTCATTTGTAAGTCGCTTTGGATAAAACTGTCTGCTAAATGACTAAATAATAATAATAATAATAGTAATAATAAAATAATATATAATATATATTATAATAATATTTAGAGTATAGCAATAAAACAATAGGTAGTTAAATATAAAATAATAATTTTATTTTATATTAGTATTCATAATATTTTGTAATAATAATAATAATATGATAGTAATAATAATAACTGTTATTCTTAATGTTATTAAAGCCATTATATTGTTTTTATATATTAGTTTGTATTGTGAGTTTTTATTTTAATTATTTATTTATTTATTCTGTTTTACACAATGAAATAACCTTTAGAGTATATTTTACATATATACTCTGTGTTTGTGTGTGTATATATATATATATATATATATAATATTTTGTAAATATTATCTTTCTTATGGTTTAATTGATACTACTAATAAAAGTAGTAATAATGACTATTATTTGTAATATTATTTAAGCCATTATATTACTTAATTTACTAAATTATAATATATTAAGCATTGTTTTGTGAACTGTTGATCATAAAAGTCTTGTTTTATTTTTATTTGAGAATAAATGGTTATCAATAATTATGCAAACAAAAATGACTTAATCTTTGAACACCTTTGTTTCCTATCAAACACACAGCATGTTATGACTCTTTAGAGACCCACCACTAGGTGCCATCTGTCGGAAATTTCTAGATTAAATAGATAAGTGTTAGTATCTGTAAAAAGATCAATCTACGTCTGATAGGGACTGTAAAGGTCACTCTAGACTTTGCACTCCATTTGATTTCTGTTCATATTCATGAAAACACATGCATTTACAAAGAGTTTGGGTTTTGCTGCCTAAAGTTAAATATTGGTGATTGGTGATGTGACTACACTTTAAATTGCATTTTAAAACAGACCTGATTTCATTGATTTTATTGGTGGGATGCTATAGATTGTTGCATGTGTGTTCTGCATCAGGTGGGCAAACGCGCCGCAGATCACATGTAGCACAACTTATTGAATTTGTATCTGCTGTTGAGTATGGTGGTGCCGTGGGCTCTGGTCACGCTCTGGTTGGTTAATGGGGTCACAAAGCTTTTGGCTGGTGCAGTCATGAGAGTCGAAATAAATCGAGGGGTCCATATTGGGCAGCACTTTCGCTGGGATAAAACAAGCCCTATTTCCAGTCTATTCATCATTTATTCAAACAGAATATTCTGCCCGTGCACGCTTCAGTGGACCCTTTATGTTTTTTCAGTGCAGGGGAAGAAAGAGGCATAGACCACAAAGACTGTTTTTAACTCTGTTTTCTGCTTTGGTCTGTGCTGCACTCCAGTCTCCTTGCTTCAAGGGCATCTGTCTTGTTATGATCCTGTTTCAGCCCGCTGGGGAATGAGTATTAATGCAAGAAAAAATTAACAGCACCTGGTCTGGGCATAGGCAGTCTGGAGGCTTTAAGTGATGTCTGGGTTTATAAAGGATTTATTCGTATTTTATAGCTTTATATATTTATTATTATCACTATCAGGGTTGTTATAGTTAATTAAAACTAAAACTATGACTAGTTTGTTACTTGAAATAAGATAAAGTATTAAAAACCTTAAACCTATTTAAGTTGATCTAGTTCTCAAGGGAACATTTCTCATTTTCATTTAGTTTAACTTGACGTACCAAAATAACAAAAACTAAACAATTAATAAAAAATCAAAAATAATAAATGAAAGAATAATAAAAACCATACAGACATTAAAAAACAAAAACTACTAAAAATGACAAAAACACAAAAAAATTACTAAAAGGTTAATTAAAATAAGAACTGAAAACAGTTTTGTGAATATTTCTCTCTGTGGGTTTATTTCAGGTTTTTTTTTTGTCCTGGATTTCTAAATTAAATTATAAGAAGTATTGAATTTTTAATATAGGCCGTCGCCTGAAAGGATTAGGTTCAAATTAAACCCCAGTCACTTTTTCTCACAAGCACCGCACGTGATGTGAATAAAATAAAGACAAATGGGAATGAATCATCTGTGATCACACGGGTCAATACAGCGGCTTGACAGATGAGGCTGTGCAGAAAATGAAGCTGCGCTGCTGTCTTTTTGTTTCATGCAGCAGGTTTGCAGGAAACAGTGAGAAATTGCGCTTTGCTGTCATCACACTTCCTGCACTCAGTATCTCTTTTAGAGCCCAGAGTTCATGTAAGTTTATTGTAGGCGCTCTGTGAGTTCCTCACGTTGTGGAGAGATGCACTCGGACCAGCCCTCCCTCATCAGTCGACTGCTCACGTGTGTATTTGATTGTGTGTTGACTTTTCCTGGCAGTGGTCAGCCGCGTGGAGCTCAGCTGGACGGACAGCTGGTCAAAATGAGCCTGTACGGAGCCAGCGGAGGAGGACCCCTGGACCACCCCAGGGAGAGACGGCGCTCTGGTGATCGCTCCAGGGATTCTTCACACGAGAGAGGCGAAGGACAGCTGACCCCCTGCATCAGGAACGTCACCTCACCCATACGCCAGCACCTCAGCGGTGAGCTTTGGGTTTCTCATTCTGTACCATCTCTCAAATCTTTCAAATTTCTTATTTTAATGTCAATCCTACATTAATATTAATTTGTTGTATTATATAGTTATTTAACATATTCATTTACTACCTGCTACTGCCTTTTTTATAGACAGATAATGAATTCTTTGTAATTCATATGAACATTTCTTATATATATATATAGATAAATATATATATATATATATATATATATATATATATATATATATATATAAACACACACACACACATATATATGTGACCCTGGACTACAAAACCAGTCTTAAATCGCTGGGGTTTATTTTTAGCAATAGCCAAAAATACATTGTATGGGTCAAAATTATTGATTTTTCTTTTATGTCAAAAATCATTAGTATATTAAGTAAAGATCATGTTCCATGACGATATTTTGTGAGTTTCCTACTGTAAATATATCAAAACATAATTTCTGATTAGTAATATGCTTTCCTAAGAACTTAAATTGGACAACTTGAAAGGTGACTTTCTCAGTATTTTGATTTTTTTTTTTGCACCCTCAGATTCCAGGTTTTCAAATAGTTGTATCTTGGCCAAATATTGTCATATCCTAACAAACCATACATCAATGGAAAGCTTATTTATTCAGCTTTCAGATGATGTATACATCTCAATTTTGAAACATTGACACCTATGACTGGTTTTGTGGTCCAGGGTCATATATATATATATATATATATATATATATATATATATATATATTATATATACACACACACACATATGTATGTATGTATGTATATATCAAAAATTTGTGGTCAGTCAGATTATTTTTATGTTTTTGAAAGAAGTACCTTATGCTCATCAAGGCTGCATTTACTTGATCAGATGTTATGAAATATTACTACATTTTAAAATAAGTTTTCTGTTGTAATATATTTTAAAATGTAATTTACTTCAGTGGTGGCCAAGCTGAATTTTCAGCATCATTACTCCAGTCTTCAGTGTCACATGATCCTTCAGAAATCATTCTAATATGCTGATTTGCTGCTCATGAAAAAAAATATTTTTGGAGAAAATGTTTTTGTTTTTTGAGAAAAAAATAAGAAGTTAAAAAATACATTTGAAATTTGATTTTCTTTCAAAAAAAATATCTTACAGACCCACAAACTTTTCAACAGTAGTCTACATAAAATTTTATTTTTATTTATTTTTTATTTATTTTTTTCCTAATAATTTAATCATGAGGGTTAAATTCTCTAGCTGCAACTTCACAAACTGTTGCTGAATTTTATTGATTGTATTAACATTTATTGTTTGTGTTCACTGGTAGCATATAACTTTTAGTGATGCTCAAGTCAGTACTGGGAGGCTTGACTTTGTTTGACTCCTGTCTAACTTCCGTGTTGTTTGCTCAGACCGTGAACGGGATTCAGGCTGCTCGTCGCGCTCCACGAGTCCCAGGCCTCAGAAAGCATGCACTTCCAGCCTGTTCTATGGCGACCCTCATGGTAAACCCCACAGCTCCGACATGATCTATGTGTGTGAAAACGTCAAGGAGGGCCCTCGCAGTTTGAGGACTACCGAGAGAGTCACTCTGATTGTAGACAACACGCGTTTTGTGGTCGACCCCTCCATCTTCACTGCCCAACCCAACACCATGCTCGGCAGGTAGGATAAACTTCGGTCACCTCTTTCAGTTTGTGTTCATTATTGCTTTAATAGAATCATTCACTTCATGTCAGTGTTTTAATAAATAACTGGTGGGTGTTGTCTTGAAGGATGTTCGGATCTGGACGGGAACACAACTTCACGCGTCCTAATGAAAAGGGAGAGTATGAGGTTGCTGAGGGAATCAGCTCCACCGTGTTCAGAGCCATTTTGGTGAGTGCACTATATTTTAAAAGCTTTATTGAGGTTTTAAATATCTTTTTGGCCTAGTGCACTGCATATTGATTAAGTGGCAGATTAGACTGCAGTATCAAAATTCACATGACTTCAGCACAAAGCTGGTTGGTTAAAGCTCATTGCAGATGTATTTCACATATAAAAATGGCAACTCAGCAGAACGTTTTCCCCACTGTCTGGTTTCTTTGGTTTCCTTTATTATCTTCAGAGTCAGTGCCAGCGTGTTTTGTATTCTTTTCCTGCCTGATCACTTTACTGACCTTGAAATCAATTAAGACTTAAGTCCGGATGCAAGATGATTGTTTCGTTAAAGTGACAGGTTTTTTTTTTTTTCTTATGATTGTAGATCCACTAGTTGGGGGGGGGGGGGGTGTATATGTGTGTGTGTATATATATATATATATATATATATATATATATATATATATATATATATATATATATATTTATTTATTTAAAATAAATACTACATATATTTCTTAAATATACACATAAGCCATCAGTGTACACAATGTTAAAGATTTTTTTTTCGCATTTTATACAGACTATATTTATAAAAGTTATAATATATATGCAGTCAAAAGGGCTGTCACAATTAATTACATCATCATATATTCATGTATATGTGTGTGTGTATATATACATAATAATAATATAAATAATAATAATATAAATCATATACACACACACACACACACACACATACATATATATATATATATATATATATATACATATATGTGTGTGTGTGTGTGTATATGATTTATATTATACATAAATATAAATTATGTATATTTCTTAAATATATAAGCCATCAGTGTGCACAAGCAATAAATGTTATTACAATAAATAAAACTTGGCAACAGTTTATGAAGTTGCAGCTAGAGACTTTAACCCTCTCATGATTGAATTATTAGACCAGGAAAAAAAAAAATTATGTAGACTACTGTCAAAAAGTTTGGGGGTCTATTAGTTATTTTTGAAAGAAATTAAAATGTTTAAAATGCTCGGCAAAGGTTCATTATGCTAATCAAATAAACTTCTAATTTTTTTTTTTTTTTTTTTTTACTTTTTCTCAAAAAACAGAAACATTTTCTCCAAAAAATATTAAGCAGCCAACTGTTTTCAACATCAAAAATAAGATTTTTTTTCTTGAGCAGCAAATCAGTGTATTAGAGTGATTTCTGAAGGATCATGTGACACTGAAGACTGGAGTAAAAATGGTAGCAATTAAAACTTCATTCTTCTCAGCAATATAAAAAAATAGATGCATATTTATATTTAAAAATAAATGCATATGCATATTTAAAACATTTTGAATACAACAGTGTAATCTGAGAACAACTGAATTTTAGGTGGATGTCATGGCCAGCTTTATTTTGACTACCTTGGCATTTGTTACAAACCCATCTCTGCGGCACCGAAAGGGTTAAGCTTCTACCATGAGGCTCAGCTCAGTGGAAAAATCAGGACTGCACTACAGAAATAATAGCCATATTGAACCCCTCTTTTTTTCAGTGAGGTGTTTTGTTGAGCGTCTTCATGCTGTCCGTATGCTGAGCTCTTTCCACGTTTGGCTGGCTTTAAATGGATCAGTGCGTGTGAAGAGTGGGAAAAGCAGGGGGTGTGTGTGTGTGTATCTGGCATCGGAGCCATTTGCTTCTCTTTGGAATAAGTGCTGCTTCAGTAATGGCCGCCTGTTTGTTTTTCCTCTGCGTCTCTCCCTTTTAACCGGCAGGATTACTACAAATCAGGGATAATCCGCTGCCCTGATGGGATATCCATTCCGGAGCTGAGAGAGGCATGTGACTACCTTTGCATCGCCTTCGACTACAGCACCATCAAGTGCAGAGACCTCAGTGAGTATTCATTAACATGACAAATGCACTAAACGGATTCGACTTTTTGTGTTGGAAAATGCTCTGTCACCGCAACGGCGGAACTGGACGGTATTCCGAGCGTTTCAGATGTCTGAGGATGGTAGATACGAGAGAGCAGAAGTAGGTCAGTGCCGTATCCGATGTGATTGTCAGATATGGGTCACTGGAGTCTGATAGTGTGACCTGTTTACACTGTAGTTGCTTTTTTAATTGAAAGTATCATGTATATGTCATGATATGGCCGGATTGAATCAGTAAGTCAGCCGCTGAATCGTAATGAGCTGATTTGAATAACGCTCTGCAGGTGCACTCATGCACGAGCTGTCTAATGATGGAGCCCGGCGGCAGTTTGAGTGCTATCTGGAGGAGATGGTGCTGCCTCTGATGGTGGCCAGCGCTCAGAGCGGAGAGAGGGAGTGTCATGTGGTGGTGCTGACCGACGACGACGTGGTGGACTGGGATGAGGAGTATCCGCCGCAGATGGGAGAGGAATACTCACAGAGTCAGTTCACTTCACCTGCACCTCAATTACACACCGATATCTATTTGTCAATCACAGTGCTACTGCATTATGGGTAATTTCTCAGGGGATTTATGAGAATTGACTGTGGTCATTAGTGGTGTGTGCATGTGGTTTTTGAACACCTTTGGCCCTCATAGCTACGAACATTGAATGAAACCTCAAATTGTGCAGCTTGCTGTGTGCTGTTATGATTTTGACCTCGTAGATGATAATATGGCAACCACATAGCAACACACTAACATAAGCGAGATTGTTGTTTTTAGTCAGAAAAGACAGGATGTATCAAAGATCAGTGTAGGTTAGTAGGATTTTGTGTAATTTTTGCACTCAAGTTCATAATGGTTTTGTTTTTGTGTCCTGCAGTTATATATAGCACAAAACTATACCGCTTCTTCAAATACATTGAGAACCGAGACGTCGCCAAGTCGGTTTTGAAGGAGAGAGGACTGAAGAAGATTCGATTAGGCATTGAAGGTAAGACACAGAATAACGGGATGGGGGAAAATGGGTTTCACTTGGCTGTTTTCAGAAATTAAATAAGCTTATTCACACATTTAAAAGGATAATCAACCCACAATTTCACCCATATGTCATTCTATAATAGAAGATAGTTGGAGGATTGTAGGTAACCAAACAGTTTAGTTCCCATTGGCCAAAAAAATACAATGGAAGTCAATGGAAACCAATGAAATGAAAACTGTTTGGTTACTAACATTCTACAAAATATCTTCTATGTAATAATTTGCAATAAAAAAATGGTAGTAAATACAACTTTTTATTAATTTCTTCGCAATAATATATTTTCTTAATAAAGTTAAAATAAATGTTAAAGAAAAATAAAGAATTAATAGTTTGCATTGTGTATACACTTATGAATTATAAAAACCTATATATATATATATATATATATATATATATATATATATAAATAGAGGGGTGTAACAATACGCGTATTCGTTTTGAACCGTTCGGTACGAGGCTTTCGGTAAAATTGACACTTTGTATGACTGTGTACTCTGAGAAAAATAAAGAAATAATATATGTATGCATGCATACATACACATAAAAAAAATCTTTTAAAATATACGACTTTTATAACATTTTTATAAAATTTTAAAATTGACCCTTTGTACATGGGGGAAAAAAAAAAGCAATATAATGGAAAAAATACACAATCAATGGAATCGAATGGAAATCAATGGGAACCAAAATGGTTTAGTTACCAACATTCTTAAAAATATCTTCTATGTTCCACAAGAAAATCATACAGGTTTGGAACATTAAAGGGATAGTTGAACCATGCCTTTAATTTGCATTCCTGGTAATGTTGCACCTGTGTTTACACCTAGGCTACCCAACCTACAAAGAGAAAGTAAAGAAGCGGCCCGGCGGGCGTCCTGAGGTCATTTACAACTACGTCCAGCGGCCCTTCATCCGCATGTCCTGGGAGAAAGAGGAAGGCAAAAGCCGACATGTGGACTTCCAGTGCGTGAAAAGCAAGTCCATCACTAACCTGGCCGCAGCCGCCGCAGACATCCCTCAGGACCAGCTGGTGGTGATGCACCCCGGGCCTCAGGTGGACGAACTAGACATCCTCCCCAACCACCCTCAGCCCAGCCACCATTACGATCCTGATCCTGACGCCTCGTCCCCGGCCATCTGACCCTCACACACACACACACTCACACACACAACGTCACCACTGGAGCACTGCAGAGAGAGGCCAGCCAAGTCCCGCTGCCAAGACCGCATTGCCTTTCAAGTCCTCTCCCGCCTTAAGAGTCTCAAAGGCGATCGCTGCGGCAGCACATGACCTTTGGACACTTTGCCTTTGTTTCCCTCATAGAACTCAACCAAAGGAGGATTTTTTTATTTAATTAGACACTCAAAGTTGATAATCACTCCTTTGATTAGTATCTGAAGAGATTGTACTATGTTGTGGTGCTGTGTAGCTACTGCTGTTTAACTTGGCAATAAAATGGAGCACAATCCACTGGAGCACCCTGTGAGCCACTGCATCATGTGATGAAATATCAAGCCCTTCTGGTTTTGTCACATGGACGGGGCGTAACGGAGCACCTGTGGAGCTTCACTGTGATGCATGGCCTCTGAACAAGTACTGAAGTGATGTCACATGTTTTTATTGTACCGTACAATTCATTTTATTGTTATTTGTAGCTGCAGTGAGGTGCATCAGGAGAGACGTTCCTCTTGCTTGAGGAATGTTATTTTAATAAACATGATCAAATCAGCATGCTTGGTTTATTAGATCTGGTTCTAAATATAGAAATGACTATAATTCCTTTGTCATGTTTTCGTACAGTTTTATAGGTAGATCCCAGGAAGATGCATCATTTAAATTTCACACAAAACAAAAATAAAAATGAAATTTTGTATAGAGAAAGTTAAGACTATTTTAATATGCATTTTTGTAACAATTTAAAGGGATGGATCACCCAAAAATGAAAATTTGGATTTCATCAAAAATCTTAATTTGTGTTCCGGAACGAAGGTCTTACGGGTTTAGAAGGACATGAGGGTAAGTAATTAATGACAGAATGTTTATTTTTGGGTGAACTATACCTTTAAGCACATTTCCTTGTCATCACTGTATTGTCATGAAAATGTCAATGCAAAAAAAAAAAAAAAAAAAAGGAAATATTTATAAATGTTTGTACATAAACATCTATATACATCACAGTTCAAAAAGTTTTGTGGTTGATTGTTTTGTAAAGAAGTCTGTTAAACTCATCAAAGCTGTATTTCTTTGATGAAAACTATAGTAAGAACAGCAATATAGTGAAAAATATTACAATTTAAAATAACTTTTGTATTTTAATGTTTTTAAATGTAATCTATTTCTGTGATGGAAAACCTGAATTTTCAGCAGCATTACTCCAGTCTTCAGTGTCGTATGATCCTTTAAAAATCATTCTAATATGCTGATTTGCTGCTCTAGAAACATTTGCTGTTCACCTTTCAAAAAAAATCCCATCACATTTTTAATGTCACTCGAATTAAATGATGCTTAAATGTTTTTGACCTACAAAATAATTCACCATGGTGCTAATTGATTTTTCAGAACTCAGTTGTCAAGCTATAGTCTCCTTCCCCTGACAACACGTTTAATTTCCTCAAAGATTTTACCACTGGATGGCAACATAGAACAAAAATATCTCAGCCACGGACCAATCAAAAGCCAGGGAAAGAGACATCAGCTGAAGCAGGCATGAGAAGAACTCCATGAGGAAACATCTCTAGCAATTCTCCAAAAGACTTTGATAATCTGGGGCAGCCAGCATATCTATTATTCATCAAGGTAAAAACGAATCATATATTAATAATAGGCAGTAAAGTGCAAAACAAAAACGAAAGTGAAGACAAGATTTTTTTTTATTTTAAAAATATCCACTGCTGATACGTTACACTTTTACCATATATATTTTGCATAAAGAAATCTTACATAATAGAATTACAATTAGTTACAATCTGCATATAGAATATTTAACATTAACAACTTCTGTAGTGTAAAAACATTAAAACACAAACAAAATGGTATATATATATATATATATATATTTATATATGTATAGAAAGATATCCATGTTTGCTGATGGGTACCACAGGAATAATCCAGGCCGGTATCTACAGAGAAACAGGCAGGTCGGGAAGAGTCATGTGAGAATCGTGGGAGATGCACAGATCTCCGTTCAACAGGAGGCGGTTGAAAGAAGTATGCAGCTCAACCATTCCGTGTGCTTCGAGTAGGAGGTCCCGTATCTAACGGCCGCGGCACGTTAGCCTCTGCACACCACTGCGGTGCACTTCCTGTCCAGGAGCCTCTGCGGTGACCTGCGGTTAGACCTGTTTAGCCTTGGACCCAATGAGCATCCTGGTGGGAGTCTACTGTGGTTTCACAAAGGCCAGGGAAGGTCGCTGAAATCCACAGGACCGCCGAGGCCAGCGTCAGCTTCTAGGAGGCTCATGATGACGGCCATGGCTGCCTCGTCGTTACTGGGGCTGCTGGATCCCGGCTCTTCCATGATGTCAATACTGAGATGGGAGTTGTCACCTGCAGGCGGAGATTCGTTTAGTGTATTCGCTCGAGAATATTACATGGGATTCACTTAAGTGAGATTGATTCAGTGTACTTACTCATTAATGAGTTATTTGAATATGGGTATCCTATCGAATCGGGCCCAGGCACAATTCCTACTGAAGGCAGATCTGGAGTTCCACCATTTTGAATCTAAATGATAAAAAAAAATTAAAGAAAACATTTGAAACATACATATTTAAATGCTTATTCCATTGCACTTTATCTAGTTGCATCTGTATATTTTGAGAAAATGGCCTTTACATATAACTTTACACTTTTATTCTGAAGGTTTTTACAGAGGGGTTTGCTGCCATATTTTATATATTATATAACATTTTATTTCTAAAAACGTGAAAACTGTGTTGACAGTATTTTCTGATTTATGAAGTGATAAAAAGAGACATCCAAATTCCTCTCATGTTTAAAAAAAAAAAGATTTCTGATTACACGCGAAAAATCTTATTTTAAATCAAGCATATCTATTTGTGTGTGTTTTTTTATTCACCTGGGGAGTCTTGCCTTAAAGGAACAGTTCAACCAAAAATATAAATTTCCTGCAAATTTGTGTTCATTTTGGCATTATTGATTGGTATTTTGGCCAGAACCAATAGTTTAAAGCCTTAATGATGGATTTTCTACAAACACAGCTTTTCACTTCACAAGACATTAATTGATGGTTTGTAAATTGAGATGTTTTTATCAGCTGTTTGGACTCTCATTCTGACAGCACCCATTCACTGCAGAGGATCCATTTGTAAACAAGTGACGTAATGCTAAATTCCTCCAAATATGTTCTGATGAAGAAACAGACTCATCTACATCTTGGGACAGCCTGAGGGTGAGTACTTTTTCAGCAAACTTTCTTTTTTGGGTGAACTATTCCTTTAACTGTAGATGTAAATGTGGTCAAAGAGTGATTTTGTGTGGTGGTTCTCACACCTTCTTTCCCCCTGGAGAGCAGGTGTCAGGTGGGGGCGTGGCAGTGATATTTAAAGGACTGGAGCCACAGCTGGAAGGGGAGGAGCCTCGAATCCTGGGGGCGGGACATCATTATAGAATCAAATATTTTTGTGAATGATATTGCAGTGCAACCTATGTGTGCCGGATGCTGCACGTACCTCTGAATCTCCATCACTTCCTCAGCTATCATGCGTCCAATCTTGCCAGCTCCGGCTCTTGTCCCTCCTGGAATACCAGGAACCGTCTGAAGAGGACGTTTCCCCCCACCTGTCAGAAACATACACACATAAATGTTAAAAAAAAAAAAAAAAAAAAAAAAAAAAAAAGAGATCTGTAAGAGAAACTGCTCAGCTGGAAACAGATCTCACCGTCTCCTGATGTTAAAACGCTGTCCATGCTCTGAGGAGACGAGGCTGACTGCAGATAACTAGGATCTGCTCCTTCCAGCATACTACCCCTGAAACAACACAATCAACAGAATGTAATTAATAGAAAAACACCACTGACATTCAAAATGGGACATTTCGGAGTTAAAAACTGGCAGGATCTGAACTTATTTTATTGTTATTAATAATAAACATGTTTCATATAATACTTAAGTAATACTGTTATTAATAAATAATAATAATAATAATAATATATTATTCTTTACACCATCGTTATTAACACATCATATACACATAGTATTAATAGTACATATAAAATAATTAACATATTACTATACTAATACTATTAAATACTTTTAATAAATTTGTATATTATTCCATTTCTTCTGATTATTATAATATTCTGTTTACTTTAATAAAATAATATTATAAAACTATTCACTGTAAAACAAGTTAACATATACATACACATTATACACACACAAATAATTCAGTTACATAACGCTTTATTAAATAATAGTATTTGTATCATTATTATTATTATTATTATTAATACTAATGTATTATAATAAAATGTTCTTTTATTATTATTATTAATGTGTGTAATGTGTTTACTTCTATTAACATTTATTATTGTACTATCAGTATAATAACGATATGATATATATATATATATATATATATATATATATACACACACATATACATACACACTGCTGCTCAAAAGTTTGGGATCAGTAAGATTTGTAATGTTTTTTAAGGGAGTCTCTTCTGCTCATCAAAGCTGTATTTATCCGATCAAAAATACAGAAAAAAACAGAAATATTGTGCAATCTTATTGCAATTTCTAATATTGGTTTCCTATTTTAATATACTTTAAAATAGAATTTATTTCTGTGACGCAGCACTGAATTTTCAGCATCATTTCTCCAGTCTTCAGTGTCACATGATCCTTCAGAAGTCATTCTAATATACTGATTTATAATGAGTGCTGAAACTGTTGTGCTGCTTCATATTGTTTTTTGGAACATGTGATACTTTTTTCTTTGATTGTTTGAAGAATACAAAGTTAAAAAGAGCAGCATTTATTCAAAATAGAAATCTTTTCTAACAATATAAGTCTTTACTATGACATTTATTCATTAACACATCCCTTCTGAATAAAAGTATTAATTTCTTAAAAAAATAATAACAATACATTTTACTGACCCCAAACATTTGAATAGCATTGTATATTGTAACAAAATTTCTTTTTTAAATCAATGCTGTTCTTTTGAACTTTTATTAATCAAAGAATCTTAATTAAAAAAAATAATAAATCACAGGTCCCCCAAAAAATATGAAGCAGCACAACGGTTTCCAACATTGATTATAAATCAGTATATTAGAATGATTTCTGAAGGATCATGTGACACTGAAGACTGGAGTAATGCTGCTGAAAATTCAGCGCCACATCACAGAAATAAATTCTATTTTAAAGTACATTAAAACAGAAAACTTATTTTAAATTGTAATAATATTTCACAAAATAACAGCTTTTTCTGTATATTTGATCAAATAGATACAGCCTTGATGAGAAGAAACTTCTTTAAAAAACATTAAAAATCTTACTTATCCCAAACTTTAGAGCAGCAGTGTATATTATCATGTTTAATATTATATTATTTTATGTTGTCATTTTAAAATGTTATATTATATATATATATATATATATATATATATATATATATATATATTTATTATCTAATTTATTAAATTATACATGTAATACAAACAAAATCAATGTTTTTTTTAAATAATATTTTTCAACAGTGTCATCAGAAGTGCTGTTTTTAAGGTAAATGACGTTAGTTCATTTTTAGAATCACGTGCACTAGTTATTTGTGTGCAATAACATGAAAGTAAATGTGCTCAGTTTTGAGTTTTTATGTAGTGTATGAAAGGCACTTAGATCATGAATTCAAACAGGGCCTGTGATCATTCCCTCTGCATGAGCCAAGAAAGAGGGTTGATTTAATCATTTCGGTCAAGCACCTTCTTATTTACACAAACATAATGTGACATGACACTTACGAAACCACAGTGTTTGTAGAGACGATATATTCCACCTCTTTGGTCCAGGGGTTCATGAAGCTGAACCAGCGGCTCCTCAGAGTGATGAAAGAGCCGTCTTTTATCTTGAATTTGTAACAGTTTGTATTAATCTTTTCTCTCATCTGTAGCACTGAAGTCAAAAAGCAAAAGAGCATTTATTACAAATGGCATTACAACAGTAAATTAGTTTTTAAACATTCATTTCCAAACAGTATGAATGAGGCGATCGAGCCAATAAAACAGAAACCTTGTCTGTGGCACTCGGCGAGGTGACCGATGTCATCCTGGTGAAAATACTCATAAAATGATGTTCCTAGAAGCTCCTGAGGCAAGTACGCCAAGATGGCTGTCGCCCTAAATAGAAACAATGAATTGCGGTGATAAACTAATGGATTAAATGAGAAGCTAATTCACTGACATGAACTGAAATCAATACTTGTAGACCCTTGAGGTTTCTGACAATTCTCATCTCATTTTAGCGAGTTGTCAAATCTGCTCACCACACATATTATTAGTGGTCTTTTGAACCTTACAAGTTTGCATATCAAATTTTAGCTGGTGCCCTATAAAAAGATTCTCACAAACGGATGATTCTTGTAGATGAAGTAAGATGGATCTAAAAGCACCTTCTCACCTCTGGTCGACGAAAACAAACTTGCCATCGATAGCGTGGCGGGAGACGTATTCTGTGGGTTTAACGCGGATGTCGCCGTTCATGGGCTGGGGGATGATATGTGGGTGTAGGCGGCCGATGGCCACTAGACAGCTGAGGTTGCAGCCTTCATTATCGGGTTCGTTATCCTCGTCTAATCCCATCTTGGTGGGCGGCCAGCTTTTCAGGTAGCCAGTGCTATGGATGGTACAGAAACTCTTGCGGTCTGCTGTAGAGAGAGGGAAAGATTTATCCATCAGCCTCTGAAGCAAAAAAGCCATTAGAGAACACAAAATAATGGAAAAACAGCAAATAGCAGATATATTTTATTAATAAACATTTTTTGCTAATATATTCTATACATTGACTAATTCATACACAATCCTAAACAATTTTTTTTTAAAAACTATTATTTTTTAATTTTAAAGTATAATAATTGTAATAATTTAATAATTCAATAATTTAGAATTTAATAATTCTAATATATATTATTTTTTAAAAAAATCAAATGTTTTTTTTAACATGTAAAATATATGCATTTTTCCAAATATTCTCTCTCTCAAATACACATATATTTACATTTATATTTATATTTAATAACAAATTATATTTTAATCAGCCTCTCAAGCAACAAAGCTATTTGTGAACACAAAATAATGGAAAACATCAAATAGCAGATATATTTGATTAATAAACATTCTACCAGTGTCTGTATATTTTTATATTTTTTATATATATTTTTTAAATAAATATTTATTATTTTTAAATTTTAATTTTAAAAGTTTAATAATTCAATAATTTAGAATTTACAATTCTAATATAAATTATTAATTTTATTTATATATATATATATATATATATATGTGTGTGTGTGTGCGCGCATGTTATTTTTATTATAGAAATTATTTTAAAATCACAAATATTTGAAAATTTTTGTTGTTTTCAAATTAGAGAGATATTTCAAAAAATGTTTTGTTCATATACACATACACATATATATATATATATATATATATACACATACACAAACATTTAATTTTTTTAATATCTATTTTTTTTCTCTGTTTATTGCTCTGTTTTCAGAGTTTTTTTTATCCCATGCAAAGTGAGTGATACCTTTCTTTTTAGAGCAGGTTGAGGGGAAGTCCTTGTCCTCCATCTTGACAGATGGACGGTTGCATTTCATTCTACAGAAGAAAGATCGTCGGGCCCCTGAACACAGTCTGGAGGGGCCGGGAGTGATGTCAGTCTTCACTGGTAGACCAGCTTCAGAGAGAACCGAACATCAGTTCAAGTGCCTTGGACTTAAATGTGGGTAAAATGGTAACATTTATAAAAAAAAAAAAACTTTACTTTTGGCATCGATGAGTCGTTCCCGTGGAGCCGTGTCAGACGATGACAGCTGCTCTTTAACTTTGGCAATGTCTTTTGGATGCAGGTAGTCAAACAAACTCTGGCCAATCAGATCATTCTGATGGTTCAAAACAAAACAATTTGCATTAACGTCAAAAACTTTACCGTTTCAGAGCAAGGAGATCGCTGTCAAGAAAATATACCTGAGTGTAATTGAGAATTTTATAAACAGACTCCGAGACGAAGAGAATCTTTCCACGATCGCAACCAACTACAAAGAGGAAGCCATCGGCAGCCTGCGGAGAGAGAGAGGGAAGGAGAGTTTTTAAACAGATCCTTCAAGTTTTCCGCAATATAAATTCTCAAAAGCCTTGGAGTTGATATTTTAAACACACCCTTAAAATCAAGTGCTTTAATTCATCATCCGACAAGAATGCTGGTTTATAGTTTGCTTCCGTGTATGGGTTGGTGGCCCCTACAAGAAAAAGAGAGAAACAGAAAAGCCAAAGCATAATTAAATGTGGAAAAAGTTTGGATTTAGACTCATAATGAGCTCAATCAAATGCATTTTGGCCTGTGCTGTGGTAGAAAGCTCTCACCTCGTAATGTCTTCATGTGTTGGACGGCCATGCGCAGTACAGTGAGTTTGTCCAACTTGCGAGACATAGCATTGCAAGTGGGGACTAACGAAGCCAACTCGTCTATAAAACTGTTCATTTTATCCCTGCGTCTCTTCTCTATCTGACTGTGAGCCTCCCTAAAAAAAAAAAAAAAAAAAATAACGTAAAAGAATCAGTTGAAAACATACAAGCAACACACCTCTTTTTCATATAATATTAATTAAGCAGAGAAAAGTTTCATCTTCACCTTACCTGGCATTTTTTATCCGGCCCTGCTGTTCATCCCTGGATTTAGGAGAAAACATTTATTATTGATTTATCATTCATTTATTGATCTCTACATCTTAAAACTGTGTATTTAAATATAACAGCATATAATTCAAATTCATTTACCTTCCCATGGTCTTATCTTTATCTGTGTCCATACTATCACTGTGAAAATCAAAAGAAAAACCACAGCAGTCAATAAAACAACCTTTTACAACATTTTTCTAATTCAATTTTTTTTTTTTCAATTCTTATTAGTGTGGAAAATTTGTGAAAAATATCAGGAAACATTTCTACTCACTCAAACGAAAAGCCATCAATCCTGTAAAACAAAATATTAAATATATACATTATAAATAAAAATATTTCAAAACAAATTTCATTTTAAATATGATTAAACACATAAATAATATAAATAATAATTATTATTTATTGCATAACACATTTTCTATTAAGAAAATTAGTGAAGAAAACTTTATCTGACAATATTAAAATTGTTATGATATTACAATTCATAAATTGGTCATTTTTTTAAACTGCCTAATTTTCAAGTAATCAAAAAACATCATCACTACTTCCCATAGCTATTTTATGTGATACTACTTAGATTCACGAAATGCAGAACTGCTCAAACATAGTTTGCAAAACTTAAGGTACAATAATCCATAAATAGTATTATACTATACAATCAGGAGTTCACGCACTGGTATTCGGTGGTGCTGCCCTTCCTCTTGCGGTTGTAGTCCATGCCCGTGGTGCCAATGGAACTGCTGATGAGATCTGCAGAACTCTGGGACATGAACTCATTCATCGTGGAGGAGATGTCCATTCTTTGGTCTGCCATTAGATCATCTTAACACAGGCAAAAAAAAAAATAAAAATCATTCAAGGACAGTTCTTTAAAACAGCTACAATGTGTGTGTATAGAGAATAAAAGATGCTCACCACACAGATTCAGTCAAGCAGCTGTTCAGTGCATGTCCTTCCACCTGTGGCAAGATCCTGTGGACAAAAACTGCATTTTTAACAAACAAATAGGTTTCCACTGACAGCAAACTCTACATTTCAGTTTCACATAGACACTGCGGTTGAGGTTATGAGGTTAAAGTTAAGACTAGTCAGTATTCATTAATAGAAAAAAAAGCTGTCTTCACTTTGTCCGTGAACTATTTTTAACCCAATGGACCAAACATTTTTTTGGACCTCATTAGCTTTCATTGTACAATACAACCAATGTGCTTTCCAACAACAGAACCTTAAACTCAATTCTAAATTTTACAGGCAACCAGTAAAGGGAGACCAAAACTGCAAGACGAGATAACTGACCCAGAGAAATGCCCATAAAGAATTACAGTAATCAATGCATGATGATACAAATGCATCAATGACAGTTTCCAGGTCTTTAAAGAAGAAAATTGGTTTCAATTCAGAAATTATTCTGAGTTGGGAAAACCCAGCCTTGACAACACTAATGACCTGTGTATCTAGAGCCAAAGCTGAATCCATGACAATATCCAAATTCTTAAAGGTGCCATAGAATGGAAAACTGTATTTACCTTGGCATAGTTGAATAAGAGTTCTGTACATGGAAATGACATACCGTGAGCTTCAAACACCATAGTTTCCTCCTTCTTATGTAAATCTCGTGAATAAAAAGACCACTGAAAAATAGGCGAATCAGAACATAACACCGACTGTGACGTAACAGTCGGGGTCACTAATAGTTACGCCCCCAACATTTGCATATACCGCCCATGTTCTGCAGCCGCCAGCCGAACCATCAGAAGTTCTGCAGGTATTGTGAAGAAACAAGCGCGGACAACATTGAAAATGGCAGATCATGGAAATAAATGTTATGTTCCAGGCTGTGCAGGGAATATGAAGTGCAGGGATGGGGTTGGTGTCTGTATTCAGAAAGGCACGGAAAGCAAATAACGCTCTAATAAAATAACGCCAGCCACTAAAGGGACATGGTTAGCTCCTTGCTAGCGGTCGCCTGTTACAGTACAGTACATAAGATTTCACTTACCACCAAAACAGAGTAAAGAGAGATGACGGAGGATGATGGCGAATGATTTACAGATCCTGAGCACCACTGACAAGCATCTGATCTTGTAAAATGTGTGGTAAGTACTGCCGCTCCATAGAATAAACAGAGTTCGTGCGATCGCGAATCTTGAAAGCGAAAGTGAAAGTAAAAAGCGATCGTGCATTTGAAAGCAGTTTCAGTGCCCCGCATATTAATAGCGGTTCCCTGATGTAGAGGTCTGCAAACCGACCAGATTTCTTGCGGCGCGGGATTAAATTCCCGAATACAACGCGGCAGCTCTGTACTTGGCAATTTGAACGGGAGCGCATGGTCTAACAATATCCTGCTCACGTCCTTTCAGAACAGCATATCTGTGCTTTATTCACGCACAGGTACAGCCTGCATTAGACTGTTATGCGCGCGTTGCACGCATGAACCAGTGCTTCGTTTTATTTGCGGGGTCTGTGCGCAGCATGTGCATAACGATGCTCAGAGCAGGCTAGCCTACCAGTGGTGAATATATGGCCCGCAGACAGAACAGGCAGGTTGCCGATGAGTGACAGAGCAGAATAAAGATGGAGCAAAGTGTGGATGCGCTGTCCTTGAAGAACGTTCAACTCGGTTTTCTTTATATTTTGTTTAGCCTATAATTTTAGATGTCGAATTTATTTATTTTTCTTCTGCGACACTTTTCCTAGGCTACTGTTTACAGCAAGATGTTCAGTAAGAATTTAGTATGAATTTGGATGTTTAGTCGAATTTAGTATTTTGACAAGACCAATAAAATTATAGGCCATTTTTGTACAACCTACTTTTTTTTTTCTCTCTGCGACACTTGTTCCTATTGTGGGACAATCCTGACAAGACGAATAAAAATAAGGAAAACAATTTTTTTTTTTACATATTTATTTTCTGTGACACTTTTTCCCCCTACTGTGCTGGCAACAAAATGTTAAACGAATTTTGTCGTTTAACAAAATTTGTTTAACATTTTGCTTTCAATAAAAGACTCTTGACAAGACGAATAAAATAACAAAAGCAATTTTGTGCAGAATACACTTTTATTTGTGAGCCTCTCTCTCTTTCTTTCAGTAAAGGAAATTTAAATGTGTGATTCTGGAAACGAGATCTAATTTAGCGGGAACGGTCGGGTCGGGAAGAAAATTATTCAAAGCGGACAGCGGGTGAACAAAGAGTGAAAATATCGCGGGAGCGGGCGGGTGCGGGATATAACCTCGCGGGAGCGGGACTTAAAAAACAGTCCCGCGCAAACCTCTACCCTGATGCCCGCATTTTATATACAGTATAATTACCCGACGATATAACTGTGAGAGAAAGTATTGAAATATATGAGCGTGAGCTACTTAAATGAGCCGCACTGTGAAACAGCCAATCAGAGCAGAGCTCAACATTGAACCGCACGATGAAACAGCCAATCAGAGCAAAGCTCAACATTATTATTCATGATCTTTCCAAATAAGCCAATAACAGACCATTTCATTCTAGGGAGAAATCCTAGGGTTGTAAATGCACATGTAAAACCGTTTCTGGAGAATTTCTGCCCTTACCTAAGCCACATACCTTCTATGTAGCTATCAGAGAACAGTTGAAAATATTGTATCAATGCATTCTATGGCACCTTTAAGATGATTTTAAAACACAGCCTACTTATAATTTCCTTAGTAGCAGATGGGGGTCCAAAGACAACATACTCAGTCTTTTTGGTATTAAGATGAAGAAACTCACTCGTCAACCTGGCTTTAGCCTCACCTAAGCAATATAAAACGTACAAGTGCATCAAAGGATGGAGCTCAACTGGAGGATGGATCAATTGGGATATGTACTAGTAGCTAGGTACCATCAGCATACAGATGATACAAAATATTGTGTTTATGAAAAATTTATCCCAATGGGCACATATAAAATGAAAATAAAATAGGCTCAAGAACAGAACCCTGCGGCACACCGCTGTTTAATTTAGTCAGTGCAGAACACATATTACCAATACAAACTGAAAAAGATCTATCCTTTAAATATCCAGAGTCAACTGCCAATAAAATATTGTTAAGGAGGCCAGATTCTGTAATATGAAGGGACCTAAACCTGACTGGAAGACATCTGTTAGAGCATTAACAACTAAATATGGAACAAGTTGTGATAAAAATGACCTTCTCTAAAACATTTGATAAAAAGTTAATTTTAATATAGGTCAGTCATTACTTACAACTGTACAATCTAAATTAGGTTTTTTAATATGTGGCTAAAACATTTCCATTGATTAAACTGCTGTTGAAAGAAGTTTGAATAGTAGTACATAAAAGATCAAACAAATTTAACAGTAGCCAAGGAGGTATTGAGAAAAAAAAACTCGAGATATTCCACATACAGAAAGTCATACAGGTTTACACTGAAGTAAGTGATGACAGTATTTTCTTTTTTGGGTGAACTATTCCTTTAAGTTAATAGGTAACATGAGCTTCCTTATCATCTACAAACAAAACGACAAAGAAAAAAAAAATCTCTCTCATACTCCCACAAACACACGGAGGAATCGGTGAGCTTCATCAATGACCTGCTCCTGTTGCCAGGAAACCCTTGGAAAGCTCGCAATCTAGGCCACATTTAGATTACAGAAATGCAACTGGCAGAAAGAAAGGGCCGGAAGACCCATTTTCTCTCGCCGTAAATGAAACAGGAGTCCCCTGTGTTCAAATGGGATTTTCTGCCAAAATAAAAAGTGCATTTGCAGACCCTTCAATCAGCCGTTTGAATGCCTACACTGGAGCAACAGTGCAGTTATGTGTGTGATGCATACGTCATTTTTTAAAATTCACATAGTTAAACAAATGTTAAACTCTGTGGATTTATTCTCATAGCTCATGCACTGCCATCACTCCACCCATCTCCAAATGATCTATTCTTGAGTGCGTGGGCTTGCCTTAACAGACTGCCAAAGATAAAGAAAAAAAAGAGGAAGAAGCGACAAGCAAAAAAGATAAAAGTAGGTCATCTCAGTTTATTCGAATTCATGCCGATTTCAGTATGGTGAAAGCCAATCATGCAAATCAAACCTCCCTTCATGGCAACATGATTATAATGTCACATTTAAAGGCCTATCTGTATTACTCATCCTAATTACGAGCCTCAATTCAAGTTGTTACAGACAAATTTAGGAGAAACATGACGTGTTGGATGAACGAAAGAAAATCCAGATTTGGTTTAAGGAAAAACAACTAATTCTGGAAATGAGTACTGATGAACGCCCTAACGATGAGTGTTTGATGCTGTACTTTAGGAATGCAGTGACTTCAACTGAACACCACACACCCGTCTTACAATATGGACGCAGCACTTACACATAACTAGTTGGACTTGTCACGACTGAAAGCAAACTGTCTTTTAAGGTAGGGTATAGTATTTTTCACAAATGTAAAGCTGAAGCAAGTTGTCACATGCATTTCAAATGTTTTACAATTATTTAGTACTATTTGATGTTCAATGTTAATTAATATGTATTTTTAAATATTAGTATTCATTTACATTTATTTACATTTAACAAATATTAGTATTCTAAATACTTAACATTTATTAATATTGTATTAACAATTAAATTTAATTTGAAAAATACAAAATACTAAATTTAATAACGATTAAAAAAATAAAATAAAAATAATTTAAAAATACAGAAACAAAAAATAGTAAAAATTATCTACATATTTTAAAATAATTTCAAAAATAAATTAATTTAATGATAAATATTAATATTTAAATGTATTTATATTTATCACACTGTAATAATAATGAAGTGTGCCAAAATAAGCCACACTTTTGGGGCATGTTGTCACACATGGGCAACATGTTAAATGAATTGAAACATTTCTACCATGTAAAAAGATACAATGTTTTTGTTGTCAAGAGTTTAAGATTTGTGCCTATACAGATTTTCTCTTTCAAATATTAATCAGTGTTAAGAAATAAAGTAAAAATGTGACAACTAACCCCATCTGCCCTATACAGTGTTTTGCAATAAAAGTACTTCCAGTTTTTGCTTTTTTCCAAATTAATTCAAAGTTCCAAATTATACTGTCATCATAAAATAAGTGAAAAGTTGAGCTGAAAAGTAACACGAATTTCAGCATAATATCCAGTAAGATCTGAAAATGATGCAAAGAACACCGTGTACTTCAGTGAAAACAAGAACATCTGACCTTTTGCCCAAATGCGCTCTGGTCAGTGTCACAGATTTTCTTGCGTTTGTATCGTTGCCTGGAAATAGAGTATCATCTTAAATATCCCATGTTTAACATGTCAGATTTTTAAATGGATTTTTGGACTTCATTGTATGCATATTGTCAGCTGTCTCTGGCTAGTACTCAGTCGCAGACTGGTTAAAAAGGCTCATTTGAATGGTGACTAACCTCACGCCCTTTATCTGCTCTGAAGCTGCTATCTTTATAGTGGCAACAAAACGGACATGGATAAACCGCAATCGAAAGCAAAATGACGCCACTGTAGCCCTGACTCAAACCATAGTGAACTGCCTGCCTAGAAAGCATCACTTGTCTGTCGGCACAAGCATGCTGTCTAGATAGACAGAAAGGCTTTGAGACACAGAAAGGCTTTGAGACACAGCCCCAATTTCTAAGACGAACACAGCAGATATAATGTAAATGGAAGTACCTTTCGAAGTGACCAACCCACGCAGGAGGCTCAAGTACCCTCGCACTCCCTCTATTCAACCATCTTAAAGGGGACGCAGCCCATTAACCTCACATTGATGATGATGGGTGTGGGTTTGTGGCTACGCTCTGCTATGATTTTTGACTTTCTAACTAAATCACTGACACCATGACTGTTTTTGATGTGGTGGCAGCTTGATCGGTTCTAAGGTATTCCACCCGAGAAATGTCATGGACGCCCCTCCTACTGAAATCAATATGCGAGCGGACAAAACCACGCACATAATACATCGATAAGCAGAACGCGACACTTAGACCTAATGGTCAAACGTTAAATCGTCACACTTACCGGAAGAACAGCTCAACATCACAGTTTGTTTCGGTTATTTGGCGTCCGATCCGTGAGGAACTGTGACATAAACGGAATCAGTCTCTGACCTACTTTTCTTTCCTTCGTGTGACTGTCGGACCACTAACCTATATTTTCCACCAATAGGATCTTTGGATAAAAAGGTGCACTTGTTGTGACCAATAAGAATGGCGCTTACATTTCACGGAGGAATGATTGACACACGGAGTAGCCAATCAAACGGGGTTTCTTGCGATTCACTGACATGGCTGATGATCCCAGTAAGGGGTGGTTCTCAATCGCATGTTGCTGCATTGTGTGTAAAGTACTTGCTCCTTGAGAAATGGATGAGATTGTTGAAGATCATTAGCTTAACCTGTAGAGCTTTCTTTGAGAGAGATGCCGAGTTTTAAGGAATTACGTTAACAAGTGTGTTTATAACCTATCCTGTTGAAAACAAAGAAGGGACAGTGTTAGTGGAGACAATATCCAATAAACAATTAAAACTACAAAAGGGAAGGAATTGCAGAAGATTGTTTTCATATATAGAATATGTCACAGTATTCTTAATTAATACTGTTTATAAAAATGGTGGCTTGTGAAATGTACACATTAATTACTAGAAATTTTTGTGTTGCTATACATTTTGAGATTGTTTTTGGAAGAGAGCAAGAAAAAAAAGATGTTTGAAAACCACTACCCAAAACCTTAGTACTCCTTAACATTTGGCTGGTTCCTTTAAATGTATTATTCATGAAGCTTGTCACACCACAGGAATATTTAAAATGAACTAATGTACGAAGACAAAAATCTGATTCAAAATTGTAAGAAGATAAACATTTTCTCTTACAGACTGATTTACCACAAAATCAATGAATAATTATGAATAATTCTAATAAAAGTTATTAGCAATGTACATACAGTAATTCTAAATATCACTATGATGATATATGATATTGATGCCATATATATATATATATATATATAGAGAGCTTTGGATAAAAGTGTCTGCTAAATAACTAAATGTAAAATGTAATGTATATATATATATATATATATATATATATATATGTTTATCAATTTGCACTGGCTACTAATAGCAGCTCGCATTAAAATTCATGGCATTAATGTTTGCCTACAAAACCATCACTGGCTCTGCACCCCTTTACCTAAATTCATTACTTCAGACTTATGTGCCCTCTAGAAGCTTACGTTCTGCAAGTGAACATCCCTTTATTATGCCATCCCAAAGAGGCACAAAATCACTTTCACAGACTTTTAAATTAAATGTTCCCTCCTGGTGGAATGACCCGCCCAACTCAATCCGAGCAGCCCAATTCCTTAGCCATCTTCAAGAATCGGCTAAAATCACATCTGTTCCATCTTTATTTGACCCTCTAACTCTAGCACTCTCTATTCTAATGCTATACTTTAAAAAAAAAAAAAAATTAAACTTGTCCCTTTTAGACTTGCACTCTATTCATTTACTGCTTGTTTTCTTTAAAACAACAACTAACACTAGCTTTCCTAATCTTTTTGTATTCTATCTATTTTTTTTCTTTTTATTTATTATACAATTAACAAAAGCAAAGAAGGCCTCTAACACTAGCTTGCACTATTCTTTTTCTATTCTATCTGTTTTCTTTTTATTTAATATATA
Source organism: Tor tambroides (assembly GCA_021397915.2). NCBI lineage: Eukaryota > Metazoa > Chordata > Actinopteri > Cypriniformes > Cyprinidae > Tor > Tor tambroides. The sequence continues at coordinate 44,645 of JAFVLL020031453.1, forward strand.
ATTTTATTTAAAAAAAAACTTGCTACGTGCACTGCATTAAGCTAACTGAGACTTATAGCACTTGCGTATCATTGCTCTTTTGTTGATTTTGATTGCTTCCATTGTCCTCATTTGTAAGTCACTTTGGATAAAAGCGTCTGCTAAATGACAAAATGTAAATGTAAATACATACATTTATATATATATATATATATATATATACATATGTAAATGTAAATACACACACACACACACACACACACACACACACATATATATATATATATATATATATATATAAGATACACTTCTTTTTATATTAATTATAATAAATTATATTGTCTAATTGTTTTTTCTCGTTTTCTCTGTAAGTTCAGTAGAAAGATACTCCACTATATACAGGTGCATCTCAGTAAATTAGAATGTTGTGGAAAGTTCATTTATTTCAGTAATTCAACTCAAATTGTGAAACTCGTGTATTAAATAAATTCAATGCACACAGACTGAAGTAGTTTAAGTCTTTGGTTCTTTTAATTGTGATGATTTAGGCTCACATTTAACAAAAACCCACCAATTCACTATCTCAACAAATTAGAATACTTCATAAGACCAATAAAAAAAACATTTTTAGTGAATTGTTGGCCGTCTGGAAAGTATGTTCATTTACTGTATATGTACTCAATACTTGGTAGGGGCTCCTTTTGCTTTAATTACTGCCTCAATTCGGCGTGGCATGGAGGTGATCAGTTTGTGGCACTGCTGAGGTGGTATGGAAGCCCAGGTTGCTTTGACAGTGGCCTTCAGCTCATCTGCATTTTTTTGGTCTCTTGTTTCTCATTTTCCTCTTGACAATACCCCATAGATTCTCTATGGGGTTCAGGTCTGGTGAGTTTGGGTTTTTGTTAAATGTGAGCCTAAATCATCACAATTAAAAGAACCAAAGACTTAAACTACTTCAGTCTGTGTGCATTGAATTTATTTAATACACGAGTTTCACAATCTGAGTTGAATTACTGAAATAAACGAACTTTTCCACGACATTCTAATTTATTGAGATGCACCTGTATACAGTGTACACAATATATAGGTATATACTTTGTTTATAGTTTAAATATACTTTTTGCAACTGTGTAAGCTTTGCAAATTTGATCATGACTGAATTTAAATACAATACAATAAAATAAAATATGTGCCTATGATTGTAGGAATATAAAGTATGTAAAAGTTACGTACGTAAAATCAACCTTTAAAAGTGATTTAATTTAATTCATCTTATATTACTATTTTTCTTAATTGATTTTCTGTTTTCTGTGTCCCTCTTTAAATATAGAGTGTACTTTTCTTTTAGGTGTAAGTTAAAAGCTATCGACTGGATGGTCACATGGAAATAAACCCGTGACGTCATCATCACGCGTCTCATGTTATCAGACCGGATGTTTTATTTTTTTGTTCCTCTAGCGATTGTAACCTTATTTGCTAATATATATATATATATAGATTGTAGACGTTATCTACAACTAGTATTGTGGTTTAACGTCTCACAATGTCTTTAAGTTACAATGTAAAACATTAGCAAGCCGTTCATTCAACTAAAGAGTCAGCCGAATGTAATCGCCCCGGTTAAACAGCTGCAAATAACAACATTAAGGTAAGTCAAGCGTAATGTAGTCGTGCATATGTATTAAATCAAATTTCAAGAACAAAATTTGTATCGTAATTGTGCATTAGATATATAATCTTTGTTGTAAAATGTAGAATTTTGTGCAAAATGTATGAACATTACATACTGTATAATAACATTCTTTACTACATATTCATTATATTTTTTACTTAACCTGTTAGTGATGTCTTCATTGTTTAATGAGTTTGAATAAATCTTAGCCGTTGTTTAAAGATGTATATTTTGATAATGAATTGCAGTAGAAACATATGGAAGCTTGCTTCCACCACAGAATAAAAACATAAAGTAATTATGACTTTTCATCTCACAAATGTACAAATATTATTATATGTTATTTTTTTTTTGGTTCAGTGCTTGTGTTGACTGCACAGACTGAGCGCACCATGGGTGCTGAACAGAGCGGAGATGCTGAACATAAACATTCAGAATTCAGCACATCAGGTACACAAAATTATATTAATAACACGATTTTTACTTGCTTGAAATGACATTCTTATGTTGTAAATATTCTACCATTACCTGTTATTTAGTTCTGTTTTGTTGTTTCAGTTGTACCCTCTCCAGCCAAACATAGAGCCAAAATGGATGACATAGTAGTTGTTGCCCAAGGAACTCAGTCATTACGGAATATCCATAATGATCCAGATGTAATAAAACTACAGGAAATTCCCACCTTTCAGCCTCTACTGAAAGGTAAGCAAAAAAATTTAGTATATATATATATATATTATATATAGATCTGGGACTGGGTTGTGCTGCTACTTTTGATATAAAACAAATCTACAGCTTTAATATTCTGTCAATTTTATCATAAAATTCAAACAATCCATTTTTTTTAACGCACTTTAGTGTGCCGTGACATCGACCAAGCTCTAAAGAGGAGCTTTTTGATAAATATGTGCACTTCTTTACTACACATTCATTATGTTTTTACTTAACCTGTTAGTGATGTCTTCATTATTTAATGTATGTTTGAATAAATCTTTCATGAAACTATACTTTGACCGCAGCCATTGTTTAAAGATGTATATTTTGATAATGAATTGGAGTAGAAACATATGGAAGCTTACTTACACCACAGAATAAAAACATTAAAAAGTAATGACTTTTCATTTCACAATTCTGACTTTTCCCCCTCAGAATTCTGAGTTTGCATCTCGTAATTCTGACTTTTTTTCTCGCAATTTGTCTTTATATCTCACAATTCTGACTTTTCTTGAAATTGCGAGTTTATAGTACTTCTGTTTCTGTTATTTACCAAATTTCAGACACCTGACAAATTGGAACTTTTTTTTTTCTCAGAATCACAATTGCAGGATATAAACAAGAAATTCTGAGGAAAACAAGTCAGAATTGTAAGATTAAAAAGTTGCAATTACCTGTATAAACCTGATATGAAAGCTGCCTATGTGCAATTTAAATGTTTGCATTCAACTCAGTTTTTGAGTGATGATTATAACTATAAATATCAACAAAATTTGGCCTCTGTTATTAATTTTAACCTTCAAAATTATAGTAATATATCAACTGACAGGGTTTATATATGTATATTTTTCCAGCATTAGTTGAGAGATTGTTTTCCTGACAACTATCCAAATGAATTAGAATCATTTTTTGAAACCTGTGTCAATATCCAGCCGTAGTTTATAGTGATATAAATCACAATTTAGCTTAATATTGATGCCATCTCTCAGGTGTGCTCAGTGGACAAACCTCTCCGAGTACTATCTGTTTAGAAAAGCTGGATTCGGCACAGGTGCTGCAGCTGTGTGTCCGATATCAGGATCATCTACACCAGTGTGCGGAAGCTGTTGCCTTTGACCAGAACGCTCTGGTCAAGAGGATCAAAGAGGTATTCACCATCATTTCTATTGAATTTTACTGTTTCGACAAGCCAGTTGTGAATGCTGACCTGTTTTTTATTGTCAGATGGATCTGTCAGTGGAGGCGTTATTCAGCATCATGCAGGAAAGGCAAAAGCGTTATGCCAAGTACGCCGAGCAGATCCAGAAGGTCAATGAGATGTCGATGATTCTGAGACGCATTCAGATGGGCATCGACCAGACGATACCACTGATGGAGCGTCTCAACAATCTGCTGCCTGAAAGCGAGCGCCTGGAGCCCTTCAGCATGAAACCTGACGGAGAAATCAAATAGAGTCTGACAACAGTTGTTAAATAGTTCATAGTGCTAATTGACTTTTGCTTTATAGAGACCTACCTCAGGTCATGTCTGGTTGTTACCTAAGGAACTTCTCACTTTGCACTCTGAAAGGCTTTTTGTGTGCCTGGATCAGGTGTTATCTGGCATAAAACAGGTTACATGGTACAAAATGAAAAACTATAATACCAAAATGGTATAGGCATGTGTATATATTTACTTAAAAAACTTAATTGAGTGGTTTTAAAGGACATGATATGATGCTTTTGCACTTAAGAGGCTTTCTGTAGACTTGTGTCATTAAAGTTGTTGGCATTAAATCATTTATACATAACACTGTCTGTTTTCATGCGATTTATAGAAGAATAGTATATTAGAAATGCTCTATTCACAAGTCAGTGATGATTATCTTAAAGTAATAGTTCACACAAAAATGAAAATTTGCGTAAAAATGACTCACCCTCAGAATGTTCAAGATGTAGATGAGTTTGTTTCTTCATCGGAACAGATTTGGACAAATTTAGTATTAATTACTCACCAATGGATCCTCTGCAGTGAATGGATGCCATCAGAATGAGGAGTCCTAACAACTGATAAAAACATCACAAGAATCTACAATTCCAGTCCATCAGTTAATGTCTTGTAACAAGCAACAAGCTGCGTGTTTGTAAGAAACAAATCTATCCTTAAAGGGATAGTTAACCCAAACATGAAAAATCTGTCATTAAGTACTCACCCTCATGTCGTTCCAAACCCGTAAGACCTTTGTTCATCTTCAGAACACAAATTAAGATATTTTTGATGAAATCCGAGAGCTCTCTGACCCTCCATAGACAGCAAGGGTACTACCACGATCAATGCACAGAAACATAGTAAGGACAATGTTAAAATGGTCCATGTGACTGACATCAGTGGTTCAACCGTAATTTTATGAAGCTACGAGAATACTTTTTGTGTGCAAAGAAAACAAAAATAACGACTTTATTCAACAATCCTTCTCCTCCCCATCACCCTATATAGCACCATTTTGGAGAGGGTCAGAGAGCTCTTGGAATTCATTAAAAATATCTTAATTTGTGTTCCGAAGATGACAGATGTCTTACGGGTTTGGAACGACATGAGATTCATTTTTGGGTGAACTATCCCTTTAAGATATTTTAAGTTTAAACCGTTACCTCTGGTCAATATATAAATCCATATTTCTTCATAGTGTTACTAGAGGATCCAGTGATGAGCAAGTGATTTAATGCAAAATTTCTCCAAATCTGATTGGATGGCCTGCAAGTGAGTATATTTAAGCTACTTTCATTGATTTGATGATTACTGAGAGTCATTTGATCTCAACATGGCGCCCCCATGAGGCGACCCGCTCCATGAAAATGTATAAAATACACTTTCAAAAATATTAAATAAGTTTAAAATAAGCATAAAGTCGCTATCACCCTTTTTTTTTGCTCCGAGACAAACAAAACACAAGTTCACTCTCCATTCCAATAGATGGCGACAAAGATCATCTTAACGTAACAGACTACAGAACGAGAGGAAATCTGGACAAAATAGCATTGGCGCGTGTGAATGGCTGATGTGAAAATGTGTTGAGCTCATCAGTCCATATTCAGTTTGTAAAGCAACCCACCCCGTAATAAAGCTGATTATCAACAGCGATAATGCGGCGTCTGGGTTCAGTGCAGCAGAAAATCCCATGTGTTTTCCTGACGGAAGTGAGAAACGAACCATCCAGAAAACGCGACTGTCAGGTGGGTGAAATAAAACATCAGCATTTTCTGTACATATTGTTCTCATGACCAAAACTCTGTAAACATTATAAATGCAGTCCGATTACAATACGTGGTAATGCATTACAATATGGCGCATACCTCTTGTCGCTTCATTATTTTTAACTCATGTTTTCGTTATTATTTTGTTTAGTGCATTGAGTAACTGTCCCAAAGCAATATGCATATCCAGTCCAAGTTTATTTAAAAAGCACATATAAAAGCAACAGGGGCTGATGTAAAAGTGCTATACAATCACATAAAGCATACTAAAAATAAATTAATAAAAATGCACGGGTTAATTCATCATGCATTGCATATATATATATATATATGAGACTGGATTGATTATTTTACTCATTCTCGTTCTGATCCTGCAGCAGTTTCAGGTGGTGGCCACTGAGAATGTGAACCCTGCTGCTCTTGAATCAGATATTCACTGTGCAGCAGCAACTGAGAAGATTGATGGGACGTGCTGCTATGTCACCACATACAAAGGTATAAATGAGTCATAACTCATAACGTGAGGTCAAGGGGTTATTAATGTTGGATCATTGTTGATTATGTTAAAAAAAGACATCTTTTCAAAGGTTTGTGGGTTGGTCAAATTTTTGAAAGTTTTGAAACAAGTTTCTTAGCTCACCTAGGCATTTGATCAAAAATACACTACAATTTTGTTAAACTATTAAATATTATTACAATATAAAATTGACTTTAATATGTAATTTATTCCTTTGATGGCAAAGCTGTCACATGGTCCTTCAGAAAGCATTCTAATATGCTGATTTGATACTCAAGAAACATTTATTGTTATGATGAATGCTGCAAAATATTTTTGCGGACTTTATGCTGGATCTTTGATGTATAGAAGGTTTGAAAGAACAGCATTTATAAATGTGTAATAATGTAAATGTATATGTGTATACATTTTTATAAATGTGTAAAATAATATTAATATAAAATATAAGTAATAATAAAAATGTACATGTGTATAAATGTATATATGTATTGAGACTGAGGGTTTTTATGAATATTATTAATTTTTTTTTTTTTTGAAGGGGAACCGTATCTCTGGGCTCGCTTGGATCGGAAACCCACCAAGCAGGCGGACAAGAGATTCAAAAAGTATCAGTATTCGCAGAAGACCTGTAAAGGTATTTTGGTCCATATGCTTTTTAATTTAGATATTTTTTTAAATTATTCTTTTCGTATGATTGAACTTACATAAATATGTGACCCTGGACCACAAAACCAGTCATAAGTGTCAGTTTTTTGAAACTGAGATTTATACATCATCTGAAAGCTGAATAAATAAGCTTTCCATTGATGTATTGTTTGTTATGATAGGACAATATTTGGTCGAGATACAACTATTTGAAAATCTGCAATCTGAGGGTGCAAAAAAATCAAAATACTGAGAAAGTCGCCTTTAAAGTTGTCCAAATGAAGTTCTTAGCAATGCATATTCCTAATCAAAAATTAAGTTTTAATATATTTATGGTAGGAAATTTACAAAATATCTTCATGGAACATGATCTTTACTTAATATCCTAATGATTTTTGGCATAAAAGAACAATCGATAATTTTGACCCATACAATGTATTTTTGGCTTTTGCTACAAATATACCCCAGAGACTTAAGACTGGTTTTGTGGTCCAGGGTCACATATTATAATTAACATTCTAACATGTTATTTCATGGGCTAACAAGAAACCGTGAGAAAAGACTGAATAAAAATAAAAGTTGTAAACATCTTTTTTTTTTTTAAATTCTCTGCTAAATGACAGGATTTGTGTGGAACGTAGACGAAGATTTCCGTGAAGTGCCAGAATCCTGGATTGCTGCTCACAGAGTCCAGTATGAGAACGGCCATCCAGTGCCAGACGAACATGGACACATACCAGGTGGGTTGGAGTCTTGTGACCATTACACCTGTCACAAGTTATACTGTACTGAGTGAAAATAATGGCTTGGATATATCTACGAAGGTTGGGTTCCGGTGGATCATATCAACAAGCAGTACTGCTGGCACGCCTCTGTGGTCAACTATGATGCTGGTGTCGCCCTTGTCCTGAAGACAGACGGAGAGGATGAAGGATTGCTTGAAATTGTCTGCGTTCCTCTGGCAGACCTCATGGAGCAAACCCTTGAGCTTATTGGAACCAACGTTAATGGAAATCCATATGGTGAATATATATATATATTTTGAGTCTCACCAAGGCTGCATTTATTTGATTAAAAATGCAGTAAAAACAGTAAAACTGTGAAATATTATTACTATTTAAAATAAGGCTTTCTACTTGAATATATTTTAAAATGTAATTTATTTCTGATGCCAAAGCTGAATTTTGGATCATTACTCCAGTCTTCAGTGTCACATGATGTAACAATAATGAAACAATGATACGGTTTTTTTATTCTTTGAATAGAAAGTTCAAAAATACAGCATTTATTTGAAATAGAAATATTTTGTAACATTGTTAAAGTTTTTACTCTCATTTACTCTTTTGAATGCTAGTTTAACTGTTAAGAAAGTAAAAAACTGAGTGGGGTTCTGTTGGTTTAGGATGTGGCTGACTGTGTGATTCTGTAGGTTTGGGAAGTAAGAAACATCCAGTCCATGTCCTGGTGCCCCATGGGGTCCTGCGCATCCAGAACCCTCCTCCAGTGGAATTCCAGCAGCTGTATTCCTGGTTTCAGGAATGCCAAGAGGGGCGAGTGGAGGGAATCGTGTGGCACTGTGATGATGGGACACTGGTCAAGGTAATAGTTCAATATCAATATATTCAATAACGGTGATATGATTTTCAAACACATTTCTCATATTTCTGTATACATTACCAGTTCCATACATTTATTTATTTCACAGCTTCGTTGATTTCAGATTTGCAAGCGCGAGTGGAAGGCGGGACCTTCTTCTCGCAGCCAATCAAATGAGGCTCTCGCTGACTCTCGATTTACTCTTATCTGATTGGTTCAATAAACACTCCAGACGTGAGAACACATCTTTATCTTAATTTGACTCAGCGTCATTCTTATTGTGGGGATGGTATTTTTAATGCACACATATATATTAAAAAATAAATTAATAATACAATAAAATAAAATAAAACAAAAAGCATGATCCTTAGAAGCTGTGTACCATTAGGCTTGACTACCATGTGCTCATATACTGATTTTTAAGCTAGAGTGAACTTTATTGGATTGGTTCGAAATTGCAAATTTAAGATTTTAGATAATCTGCCTACACCACTGAAATGATGTTAAACTTTACAATCAAAATGTTTAATAGCGCTTTGTCTCCAGATTTGACTATAATGCAAACACTGACACTTCAAACCAAATCAACATTTAAAAAACTACAACTACTTTGACAAAATATAGTCTTTAATAATGTCTAAATATATGCATCTAAATGAAAAACCAAATGCAAAGTAACTATATCTGAATCAAATGTTCCCAGAAACCATGAAATACACAGTAATGTTGATATTTTTATATGGTTATACAGCCATCTAGTGGTTACACATGGCATTACAGATGGTAAATGCATAATTTAGGGGTAAATATTTAGTACAGTAAAATCTCCTTTAAATACACGTTAAAGGAAAAACAAAAATCTGGCATCAACCCTGATCAGGAGACATGGTGAAATTATGCATAGTAGTGCAGATACTTTCAGTAGCATCAAGATTACAAACTAATATCATATGGTCTGCTGAAGAGGAGGAGGATGATTAGGATAAATAGAGTGAATACACAGAAATGTCATTTCCTAACATTAGCTCGAAATTCAGAATGAACACATGGTAGTCAGCCTAATGGTAGCCTACACAGCTTATAAAGGATCATGCTTTTTTGTTTTATTTTATTTTATTATTAATTATTATTTTTTTAATATGTATCTTTTCATTATAAATACCATCCCCACAATAAGAATGACGCTGAGTCAAATTAAGATAAAGATGTGTTCTCACGTCTGGAGTGTTTATTGAACCAATCAGATAAGAGTAAATCTAGAGTCAGCTAGAGCCTCATTTGATTGGCTGCGAGAAGAAGTTCCCGCCTTCCACTCGCGCTTGCAAATCTGAAATCAGTGAGAGAGAGAATCGTGCCAAAACTGCAAGCGCAAAGACGCAGACGTACATAGCGGGTTATTTGGGGAACATTTTGCCCTACGCAAACAAGAAGTCATTTAGACAGTTGGAACGATTTTTTTTTCCTCCAGACACATATTGGTTTTACGCAGTCAATCTGTATTGCAGTGCACAGGCTTGCAATACTTTTGGCTGTATTTGGGCGAAACAACAGTGCCAAAAGTGTAAGCGCGGAAAAATTGAAGTCAGAAGAATACAGATCATGTTTATTTTGACTTAGCATGAAGTTGCAGTTTCACAATACATGAATTACACTTAAAATTCTGCAAATCTTTTTTTCTTACGCTTGAAATGCGATTTACACTTTTACAAATCTTACCCTGCGCATGCGAATCTTTTTGACGTCATTTTACCTTCATACAATCAGCCTATGTTGTAGTTTAAAGTTAAAGATATTAATATTAATAAGGCGAGTCTGAGAGTGTAGTGTTTATTTGACAGTGATTTCACATTTCTTGTTTGTATGAAGGCTAAATATAAATAAAAAGTGAACATTAATTTATCTGTACCATTTTTATTTGTAAAATATTATATAGTTTAATAAGACGAGTATTCATAGACTTTGCAAATTCATTTTTCAGAAGTTTGTAGGTACAGACATCCGCTGTGGGCGTTCTTGGCAGTTTTTCTGAGGCTGTTAAAATATTATGTCGTATCGACTGGAATTAAGAGCTACTGTATATTGTGATATAAATTTTGGCCATTTTGTCCAGCCCTAGTAGGTTCATGCACAGAACCGTCTCTCTTCTGCTGCTGTTATCCACATTTAACTCTTGTTCTGCAGATACACCGCCATCATCTCGGTTTGAAATGGCCTGTCGGTGACACCTTCCTGAACACCAGACCTGTGGTCGTCCACGTAGATGAAACGCCTGAGCCAGATGCTTCTGAGAAGGACTTGTTCAAATCATTTTCCAGCACAAACGGAAAACTCTTCAGCTGCATACGGGACATTCAGTTTGAACCCTGATCCCATAAAATGAATCTACCAAACATTCCTGCGAAATCTGGTTTTAACCAGAGTGAAGAATCTTTGCCAACACTTAATACTGGTCAAAACTGCCTATTGCAAATTCCCATTGACACTTTGCTCATATATGCACTTTGATTGCTTTATATTTGGCACTTTTTCTTTTCTTTCAGAGAGTGGAAGAGTTTTTTATTTTTTAATTATTTAATTCTTTAAATAGGTGTCAATATGTATATACATAAATGGAACAAATTGACATTGATCGTCATTTATTACATTTAAGGAGTCTCAAAAATGAGGCACTGATTGATAGATTAAACGTAAAAGGTAAAATCCCTTCAGTTTCAGACCATACATCACAAATATTGTAAACTTTATATGAAAAGGTTGTAATATTTTACAAAAAAATAACTATGAACCTACTTGTGAAACATTGTATTTGAACATAAAGCGAAGCAACATTGTACATATTTGGCTCAAACTGAGCAGTAACAATAAAATCTAATAACCTGAAAAATGATCTGATGTGTGTTAGCTGATAGACACATCTATGGGAACGGCCACTCCAAACTGATCTGACAGCTTCTTCAGCTGTTCCTCCAGGATGATGTTTTTCTTCACCTCCAGCTTGTAGTTGAACTTTAGATCCTCAAGTTCCTCAAAAAATGTCGGGTCAAAGTTTTCCAGCTCTCGAGTCAGCTTTCTCACTTCGTCCTAAAATGAAAGCATTTGTAATATGACTTGAGATCTAAAAACAGCAGATTATTTAGGCATTTTTCTTCAGGGATACCTGTAATTTCTTTTTTTCAGTATTTGCTGTCTTAATATGTTCCTGGAGATCATTGTATCCTACAAAAGGAACAGGTAGATGATATATGTCTCATGTAGCCACAATATGAATTCTTCAGAAAATCAATGGTGATCTTACCTGGTCCTGCTTTGCTGGTTCCAAACTGCTCATCGTACCTTTGGATCTGGCGAAGAAGTTGAGCTTTTTCCCTCTCGAGTTGTTTATTGGCCAATCTAATTGGGAAATATTTGGCAAAGAATGAGTTTCGAGTCATTTCTTTCGCTTTGAAGTCTTTGTATATTAAACGCTTCACCTCAGGGACTGATACTCTCTGACAAGGCCTTCATCAGTGGTCGCTTCCACTGGGATATTTTTAAGCAGTTCCACCTGTTAATACATATCAGCTTATTAGATCTCTGAGAAAAAAAAAGCATGTTAAGGCTGGAATGCACTACGTTGGAACAGATTTTAAAACACATTTGCCAACTTTATAAATGGTTACAGAGAAATAAAAAAGACTGCGGGTCACACACTACCAGACTTTCAAGTCATTCCGAACACAACAAACTCAAGCAGAAACATGCGCCTCGTTGCTAGGAGACGCATTACAAATGAAAACAATAAGTGTTCAAAAATTGGCTCAAAGTATCAAACATGTTTCAGTAGTGGCAGAATATGGGGATTTTAGTAAATAGCTGAAGAAGAGTCTCACTTGTTCCTTCAGCTGGCTAACCATGTGTTGTGTGGCCTGCTGTTTGTCATTCGCCTCTTTCAGCTGCAGCTTCAGCTCTGATATGCTGGAGTTTTTCTTAGCGATTTCGCTCTCAAGACCTTTCATCTTGTTTTCAAATAACCTGTGAAGGGAAAAATGAATAATAATAATAGCTTACATGATTATGAAACTGATTAAGTATTTAGGTAAATGTACTACCTGGAAACAACTGAAGATTTCCAGGTCTTGCTGTCCGCTCCCTCTAAAGACGGCCCCTTTGACTGTGCCAATAACAGCCTCTGATTGGTCTCCTCAAGCTCCGCCTTTAGTTTCTCATTGGCTACTTCAAGGCTGGCCTTTGCAACCCTCAGCTTCTCTGCAGCTTCTGCTTCCTGCAGTTTGCCACAAAAACATATATACTGTATCATGATATATTAAGAGCATGTTTTACTGATATGATGATAATGAAAAAACAAAACAAACACCTTTTTAATATCTTTACGTAAGCGTTCATTTTCCATCATGATTTTCTCAATGCCCTTGGTTTTTGACTCAAGTCTTGCGTTTAGCTGTTCCTCTTGTTTTCCTTTCAGCTTTTCATATTCAGACTGTAACAAAAAGAAAGATAGTAGAAAAGTAGTAGAAGAAAAGTACTATTTGTCACATATTTTTAAACAAAACGATATCAAAATCTTATTGTTTCCACAAATTATACAGATGCAAATTGCAGATGGCCTTTGCTAAATTCTTTAAATGTTTTATTTTACTTAAAAAATGATTTTATTCAGCAGATGCATCATTGATCAATAGTGACAGTAAAACATTTATAATGTTACAAAATATTTATATTTAAAAAAAATGTTCTTTTGAACTTTCTAATCATCAAAGAATCCTGAAAAAAATGTTTCATGGTTTCTACAAAAATATTAAGCAGCACAACTATTTTCAACGCTGATAATAATAATAATAATAAATTTAGTTTGAACGAATCAGCATAATAGAATGATTTCTGAAAGATCATGTGACACTGAGGACTGGAGTAATTACGCTTTGGAATTATAGAATTAATACATTGATAATATTACTAAAAAATTACATTTTAAAAATATTCTAATTGAAAAAAAAAATATTTCTCAAATATAACTGTTTTTACTGTATTTCTGATCAAATGCAGCCTTAAAAGATTACTTTCAAAAACAATAAAAAATCTTTCTGAGCCCAAACTTGTGAATGGTAGAGTATCATCCAACAGGTTCACAAAATGTACCTTCAGTTTCTCATGGTCTCGTTCTAGTTTAGCAAGCTGCTCCTGCACATTGGCCTCTGAAGTCTTCTTTAAGTTCTCATTCTCTCTCTGAACTTTCTCCACTACCTTCTTCATCAGTGCGATGGTCTTCTCCAGCTCAGGAACGGTTTTCCCGCTGCGGCCAGACTGCATGGGAAGAGGAAAAGGAATGACTGAAAGAGATGAGAGGTTTAGTGTTTTAAGATCTTAGAGATGCTGCAACCTACCCCACGAATATGGCTGAGCCTCTTCTCCACTTCAGCTTTCTCCTTCTTCAAAACACTGCACATCTCTTTGAGGTCCGACACCTGATCCTTTCATTACAGGGAGAGTAAAGTAAGTACAACAGTTTTTTAAATTTATTTTTGACGTTATTATTAATCATTTCGATTTTACTGTACTTTTAATCGAGGTAGGTCCTTGTTTGCCTGCTCCAGTTGGAAACGAAGCTCCAGGTTCTCCGTGGACAACTTGAGGTTCTCTTTTTGGAGCTCATGTTCTCTTTGAGACGGTGTACCAGAACCACGGCCAGACGTCTGCTGAAACAACAACGAGATGTTGATGCCGTAGACAACATGCAGCTAAATAACACCCAGACCACGAATACATTTTAGATACAGGATGGCGAGGATGCAACACAAAGACACCATTGCTATGGGACAAGAGCAGACACTCTGGGTCTGGAAAGGCGAAGTCACAAGCTCAAAGCCAACAAAGCTATTGGGTGGAGAACTGGAAGCTTTGTGCTAGCGCTTCAGTGGGAGCTCCTATGCGTTAAGTACCTTTTGAGCTTTCAGTTTGCTTTGTTCTTTGTCACGAAAGGCAGTGACCTCCGATTCTACCGGTCCAAGAATATTCAAGACATCACTTTTTACAACACCTGCATTTAGCTCCTTTGTGGAGGAACATTTTAGGTTCTCACTTAAAACAGGGTCCACGTCTTCCTCAGGGATGAAGGACATGGTCTCCTCCGTTGATGGTTCTTCAGGCACCACTTTGGCATCAACTGTGCTGAGTGCCATTTCTTCTTTTTCAAGCTCTTTCGACCCTGTGGGTGTTTTCAAATTTTGGCTTGGATCACCTTCAAATTTCAAAGACTCAATATGTTGTTCTTCAGGTTCTTGCTCCTTATCTCTGTCTTGTTGGTCATCCTCCAGATGTTCTTTTGACATCTCTGGCTCTGTGTAAGTCCTACTTTCTTCAGCATCTGTCTTTTCGTTTTCAGTCGTTTCATTTTCCAGCTGATCTTCTTCCACAGGCTTATCTGTCATCTCTTCTGCACCTCCATTAGTCTTCAGTTCTTCCTGTGCATGTTCAGCCTCTACTATATCTTCCTCTCGTCCTCCTTGAGCCACATCTGTTTCCTCTATATCTTTCTCAAGCAATCCCTCTATTTTGTTGTCCTCTTCCTGTTCACTTTTGTTCTCATTCACCAGATCTTCTGGTTCTACATCTACAACGCTCTCTCCTACATTCTCATTGCTCTTTTCCTCATCTTTACTCACGTCTGCTGCACTCATTCTTCTGAATGAAGTTTGAGTTGCTTTGTCCTCTGTAACTGCTATTTCCTTTTCAGTGATAGCTTCTTTTTCAGGGATTGTGTCATTTACTAATGGAGACAGAGTTTGTTCACTTTCACTAATGTCGAAAGTCATAGAATGAACAACTTTTGAGGACCAACTGAGCTGAGACTGAGATGCCACATGTTTTTTCTTCATTATCAGAGGTAGAATAGAGGTATGGAGAAAGAAACGGGTATGAGAAGAAGCGTAAGACTGAAATTAGTGCGGTGAAATTCTTGAAAAGTGTTGAAAAAATGTTTTACTGTTATGCAAAGTGTTACACCTACAGATGGTCTGGATGTAGACTCTTTGGACAGTTGGCTCTCCAGGGAATGAAGCCTCTCCTCAAGATAACGGTTCCTGATGGTGATATCCTCCATTGCGGCATCATGGGGTAACGCCTGCTGCTGCCTACAAAACCAACAGTACATATTAAACATTCCTCAAGACAACATAAAAAAAAAAAACTGAACAAATTGGCATGATTGCTAGGCAGTACACACTTTATCACTTTGATTTGCTGCTCCAGTTCAGCGTTCCTTCTTTGTAGCTCCTCAATCTCTCTGTCAGCCTCGAGGGTCCGTACACCAACAACCTGATCTGCGGTCACTCCTCTGCCCTTTAGTTTCTTCTGGAGAGCCACCTTCTCCTGCTCCAACCTTCACAGACATCAGCCAACATAAACATGATAGAGAATCTTCAACTTTTGTTCTTAAGGTCATTCCACACTGTGTCCGAAATTTTCGTGGGCATTTTTCAGTTTTTTCGTATTCCCCATCCTTTCCTATCAAAATAAATGCTACGGATACGAAAATGCAGAAAATCTAACCTGATCCGAATTTTTTTATGACAGACGAAAGTTTCGGAGGCAGTGAGTAAACGTGACTGACACAACTTGAGGTCGTATTTATTTTTTAACGTGCGAAAATTTCGGACTCAGTGTGCAATGACCTTTACTCTTAATAAATGCTGAAGTTACGCTCACATTTATTGCATACATTTTAAGATTCCTCAAACAATTAATGTGTCTTTTGAAACTGTCCATTATGTGGATGGATTAGTGTCACAACACAGACCTGCTGTAAAGTTCTTTGATCGTTGTTAACTGTTTAGACAGAGATTCCACTTCTTTCTCCTTCTCCTTGAGGACGGTCCGCACTTTCTCCACCCTGGCCTGCCACTTTTTACCTTCCTCCCACCTCAGGATTTCTTCTTTAGAGGACTGCAAATATAGGAAAAATTTGCATATATACATGAAAGTTAATACTGTTATTTTGTTAATAAATCAGAAGGACTAAACAAATCAGAGGAATATAATCATTTATTTATAATGATTACTCCACTTTTTAATGACTCAGACAATGTCAGAAACGAAGCTAAACTGTGACTTCACCACAAAATGCAAAATTAAATGTGTGTGTGTCAAAGAATAAGAACTCAAATAAACATCTGACATCAAAAAGGCGTCTTTTTAGGCTTCTTCTACATCACCTTCTGCTGATAATTTACCTTTAACTAAGTTTTCTTGCAGTAAATGCAATTCTAGTTCACCTTGTCCTCCTTCAGGACGCTCCTCTTGTCTGCAGGCTCTGAGATGCTCTTCCTGTCCAGCTCCTGCTCTAACTTACGAATCTTCTTCTGAAGAGCCTCAACTGTGGTTCCGTCACTGTCAACCTGAGCCTGCATAGACAAACACCAAATACATACACACACAAAAAGATCTCTTTATATATATATATATATGTATATATATATATATATATATATATATATATATATTTATTTATTTAGACTCATTTTAGTCTTACTCTGACAATGTACTTTATCTCCTTTAATAAGCATGTAAGAGCTTAAGTCTCTTAAGCTCACCAAGGTCGCATTTATTTGATCAAAATACAGTAAAAACAGTAATAAAGTGAAATATTATTACAATTTAAAATAACAGTTTCTATTTTAATACATATTTCTGTGATGGCAAAGCTGAATTTTCAGCAGCATTACTCCAGTCTTCAGTGTCACATGATCCTTCAGAAATCATTCTAA
The DNA here is from genome assembly GCA_021397915.2 of Tor tambroides. Lineage (NCBI taxonomy): Eukaryota > Metazoa > Chordata > Actinopteri > Cypriniformes > Cyprinidae > Tor > Tor tambroides. The sequence goes on from JAFVLL020031453.1 coordinate 61,760, forward strand.
TATGCTGATTTGCTGCTCTAGAAACATTTGTGGAGATAAACTGTTGTGCTGTTTGGTATTTTTGTAGAGACCATGATTGATTTTTTTCAGTAATCATAGTTTATGAATTTGTGTAGAATATAATGATATTTGAAGCAGAAATCTTTTGTAACACTATAAATATCTTTACCTTCACTTTTGCTAAATTTTATACTAACCCCAAACGTTTGAATGGTAGTGTACATGTCTTTGGTAAAGAACTATGTAAACTACGTAAAAAGTTTAAAAGGTGCTACAATATAAAAATAAAGTTGTACTTAAACATTGTAATTTAAAAAAGCTGAGAGGACTATGATTACACATACAAATGTTTTTTTCTTTCCAAGGACTACAAACTCTGATAAGCGTGAGGATCTGCACAATGGTGTCTAGACGTATTCACTGCCATCAAAGAAAGGCTCTGTTAAAGCAGACACTGAGAAGTAGTTCTTCTTTTTCAGAGAAAAAAAGGGCCACTGACTCACTGTCCAAGACAGTGACAGTGGTAGAATTGCTCAAGAACAGCGAGACATACATTTCTTGACCTTAACCATTCATAGTAGAAGTGAATGGGGTGAAAAACACATGTGGTCTGACCTGAAGGCCGCTGCTGAGCCGCTGGACCTTCTTCTTCAGCTCATCCAGCTGATCCTCCAGAGTCTCTTTTTCACTCTGCAGCTTATTATGTGATTTCTGGCTCCTCTGCAGATCCTTGCTTAAGGTCTCCAGCTCCTCTCTCAGCGAGTTTTCTCTGGCTTTTGCTGCTCGTACGCCATCCTTAGCCAGCAGGAGCTCCTCATTAAGGTCTTTCACACATGTCTGATGAGGAACACAGGGATATAAAAATTTATTGGTTATGGCTGAGATCAAATTCTGTCATCTCGAAATTTTAAGGGGGTTTTAAAAACCAGAAAGTCAAAAGTTCATTGGTTGCTCCCATCAATGAACTGTTCAATAGCATTTTTTTTTTAAAAACTCGATTGACAAATGATTAATAAAAGCAACTGACCAATGCTTTTCAAAATGAGTTATGAGTAATGTAATTTTATTGTTACATTTTAAACAAAACAATTTTAAATGGCTATTTATTTGTCAGTTATAAACAATTTATTCCGTTACTTCTAGTTTTACAATTATATTTAGTTTATGTTTACTTTGCATTGTTTTGTTCATGGTTTTCACGGATGAATGGATGGTCAAGCAATCTGATGAGCTGCAAAGTGACTGAATTGTTGTCACTTTAATAATTGAATGCATCACCTTTATCATCAATAACAATTGATGGGAAATATTTCCTACTTTTAAAAGCTGATGCAAAATTTTGAAACCAAACAGTTTACAAGTAAAGGTTTAGAAATAGGTAAGTATTTAGGTTTCTTCCTTATTTTTACCCTTAGCTCCTTGGTCTGCTTGTCGACAATCTGTTGAACGTTGAGGGCCTCTTCCTTCTGAGCAGCATTGGCGATAATCTGCTGTTCTGCTTGAGATGTCAACTCTGCACGAAGCTCCAAGAGAGCTTTACTGAGAGCCTGCAGATAAGAACCCGAATTCTGATTTTAATCACGTTAAATATCACTGTGGAAAAACTTATGCAGAACAATTAAGGTGTAACATTTTGGTGAAATTTCATTAACAAAAAGACCCTAGTAAGTTATTCCAAATAGGACAGATTTCTATTGAAATGATTATTGTATATCAATGCTAAATATGACTGCACATTTACTGTAGTTCTCCAAAGTGTGGTACCTTCAGCTGTTTCTCCTTGAGGGCCAACTGAGTCTTCAACCGCTCCACGAGGTTCTTCATGGTGTTGGATGGTGATCTGACATTGGCTTCTTTCTGGGCCTCTAGCTCTGTGCGGAGGAAATGCAGCTGTTTCTCCAACTGAATGAGCTGAGCTCTCAGCTCCTCTGCCTCCTGGGACAGACCCTTCGTTTGGGCAACATGTCTCTCCTCAAGTCTTGGAAATGAAAGCTCATTAAAAGTGGCACAAGGAATCAAAGTCTTGATATTAGTCAATATTTAAAAGAGCGGGGTTTAACTCATTTTAATTTCTCACCTGGCTATTTCCGTAGCGTGCTCCATGGCTTGTGCCGCCATCACCTGTTTCTGTTGGTCCAGCTCTGCGGTGACGACCTTCAGCTTGCGTGTCAGTGAGGAAAGCGAATTGTCCTGCTCGGTCACCATCTGCTCCATTTCTGCCAAACGCATCAAGTGCTTATTGGTCGGAACAGTGATGGTGGGTTTCTTCATTAGCTCCTAGAGAACAATAAAATTGAGTAGCGTACTAAAGATGACAGCTGCCATGATTTATAACATTATATATATCAAGTGCACTATAAATGTGTTCTTTCTTGATTCATTTCTGGCGCTCTATCATAAGTTGAGCTCTATAATGAATACTCTAGATACCAGAGCGGTCTGTTTGAAACGGTCCAGCGATGTGTCCATATAGATGTCCAGTTTTTGATGCAGGGCCCTGACCTCTTCCTCATGCCTTCTGGCAATCTCTTCCTGCTCCTGGGAAAATAAAAATGAAGATACATGAGCTTTTACATGGTTTCAGTGTGCAATATGGATCACCAAGCCTCAGTTTTGAACTTAATTAGGCACCTGACGGGTCTTTGCTAACAGGTTCTGGTACTTCTTGAGAACCTCTTCTTTTTGATCCAGACGCCCTTGTAGGTTATTAATGGTCTGATGGGCGACCTTCAGGGCGGGCTGGCTATCAGAGTCCTCTTGTTTGCTCAGGTCAGCCAGGAGTTTCTCTCTCTCAGCAGCGGCTGGTAGGCGAAGCCTCAGTTCATTGATCACTTTGTCTCGGGATAAGACGTTCTGTTCCGATGTCCACAAAGCAGCTTCTTTTTCCTTCAGCTTCTGCTCAGAGAGAAAGAAACTCCTTGTAAGAAAATCTTAAAAACAAGGTTTATAATTGGTAAAGCTGACTTAAATTATTGCCCAGCTGCTTGATGGATAAAAAGTACCTCTTCCAGAATTTTGCAGGTGGCCTTTGTCTCAAGGATGGTACGAACATGCTCTTTGATTTTTCCAAGAGCGTAGTCTAACTGGTGTGCTAAAGGATGATTTGGATCCGGTAGAGAGCCTGTGGCTTCCTCAAACTAAACCCAAACAGGACAAGTTAAGTGTAATTTAAACTGTAGTTCAGTAAACTGTAAAAAACATTTGTCAAGTCTGCCATGAGTCAGTGTTGATGGCACCTTCTGAGCTGTACTTAAGACTTCATTCTGCTGTTTCTCATAGGTGTCGAGTTGGCGCTCCAATTGCACTTCTCTCTGATCCCAGATCAGTTGCCGCTCCTCGAGAAGCTAACACAGTGATATCAAATAAGATTAGAAATCATGAATGAAGCATGATCTGTATACTGTAAAAATAGGGAAGAAACATATTTAAATGCAGTACTGACGTTATTCTGCTGCACCAGCTCCTCTTCCAGGCCGCTGATGGTGCGTTCCTGCTCAGCCACAATGTTCTTAAGGTATTTTATCTCTTCCCGCTGGGCACCAAGCTCTCTGCTCTGCCTCATTTCCAACAGACGAACTTCCTCCAGTTTCTTATGCCACTCACTCACCTGTAGGGGTTGATATTAAGCTGTAAACACTGTAGTGGAATGTAAACTACTGTTCATGGGAATAATTTCTTTTATTAATAGGAGTAACATAACTCATGTGAATAATTTACAAGTAAATAAAAAAAGTCTTATGAATATAGGAAAAACAAAGAATTACATTTTTCCTAAAGAAAATGTAGGCTGTAGACCATTGATTTTTTTAAAATTACATTTTAAGATTATTTTCATGACAATAAAGCACATTTTTCATCACTGTGATGCAAAAAAGTTACTATATTACACAGATATACATAATACAGTTATAATAATCTAATGAAAATCATTATTTAAAAAACTGTTCTTTAATTACTTTAAATTTTTTTCTAAAATCTGTTTAAAACAATGCACAAATACAAAAATATGGCATGTCGTAAAATGTGATCTTTTTTGTAAGATTCTATAAAATGTATATTTATAAAATATATTAATAATAATATTAAATATAAAAATAAATAAAATATTTAATATACACAAAATAAATATACATTTATGTTTAAAATTATAATTATTAAAATTATATATATTTTTCATATGTGTAAAATATGATTTTAAGAATCATATCACAACTTTATTTGTAATCAGACAACCTACTTTCTGAGCTCCTTTGGCATCTTTCAGTGTTGCTATGAGCTCCTCCAACCCCTTCAGCTTTAGCTCCAGTTCTTGTGCCTTTCCTTCTGCTTTCCTCCTCTCCTCCTCCGCCTTATGTGCCTCCTCCCTGGCCCGTGCCTTGTCCTCCTGCAGCTGGAGCATGGTGTTGGAAAACTTCTCCTGTTGGGCCAGTGGCAGGGCTCCTGAGAACTGTCTGCGGAGGGCCTGGATGGTGTGGCGGAGGTGTCTGGCCCGCTGGTGACCCTCTTGCCTTGCGTGCCACAGAGTCTGCTGCTGGGCATCTAGCTGCTGTTCGACTCTGAGCTTCTGTGCTTCGAGTTTCTGCAGGCGCGTGTTGGCGGCTTCCAGTCGGCTGATGGCAGCGGTTTCGCTCAACTGGAGAGCCACAATGTGCTGGTGGAGCTTGGCGATAAGGGCCTTTTCATCGGACTGAGCCTGAAGAGAAGATGTGCAATTAGGAATGTGATCAAGAGGCTGCACAGCTGAAAAAAAGAAAAACATACCTTGTAGTCCAACAACTGTCTCCTCAGGCTTTCTACCTCCTTCTCTCTTGACTGCTGTCTGGCTTCCAGAGCGGACACCTGCATTTTAGCGACATCTGACACCTCCCGCAATCTGCTCATAAAAGAGATGTTTGTGTACATTTTCTTGTGATATGGTATCACAGCAAGCATATGCATGGGCTGAGTCATCAGGCTTACTTGGACACTTCAATCCGCAGGTCTGCCTCGGTTTTCTCCAGGTCGGTGATTCGCTTGCGATCGGCATCGCTAATGTCTTTGCTTACGCTGTCTGCCAGCTCATCCCTGAGCTCCCGCTCTATCCGCTGAGCCTCCAGGTTTAATTTTGTGAGCTGTACAGGCAGACAGAAATACATACAAAATTTTAGCTTATTAAATGTTCAACATACTGTTTTTTTTTTAAATAAAACAAAAGCTTATTTAATTTACAACATACAAAACTAAATCAACAAAACTAAATCATTAAATATTCAACAAACTGTTTTATAAAAGTAAAATCAAATTAAAGCATATTTAACATTAATCTGTTTTATTAAAAAAACTTATTAAATATGTTTAACATACTGTGTTTTATAAAAATAAAACAAAAGCTTATTTAATACTCAACTTAATGTGCTTTATTACGATAAAATAAAATTAAATGTTATTATGTTTATCATACTGTGTTCTATAAAAATAAAAGATTATTTAATGCTTCACTTTATGTGCTTTATTACAATAAAATAAAATAATATTATTATAATATAGTAATATAAAATGTTTAACGCATTGTGTTTTATAAAAATAAAATTAATGTTTTATTTAATGTATTAAAATGTTTAACAAACATTTTATAAAATGTTTTTATAAAAATAAAACAATAGATTATTTAATGCTCAACTTAATGTGCTTTACCAAAAAACAAAACAAAACAAAACAAAACAAAACGGGGTGTTCAAGCTAAGGTGATTTTTGGCATTTTACTATATGGTTGCTATGTTCTGGATGAATGCTATGTGATGCAAGAGATAAATCAGACCCACCTCTGCAAACTTGGTCTCTAGCTCGAAGTTACGCTCTTCCACCTGTTTGAGGGAGTTCCTCAGGTGCTCGTACATCTTCTGAGCATGTTCAGCCCGCTGCCTTTCATTTAACTCCTTCATCTCCAGCGTTGTGATGCGTCTGGACACAGATACAATCTCGCTGTTGGCAAGGGCTTTGGCTGCCTTGTCCATGCTGTTCTCACCACCTGTGAACACCAGAAGTCAACTACATCATTTGCAATGCTTCAGCGTTGCTTTTGTTTTATGTATCAATTAGCAGTGACGATTACCAGTCGTGCTGATGTTTTCCCAGGCCTGCTCCAAAGTGTGAAGCTTCTCCTTGCTGATCTCAAGCTCTTTATTAATGGAGTTAATGCGTTCACGTAAAGACACATTCTCGTTCTGAAAGGAAAGAAGAGTACAGTAAGAAAAACAAAGAAGGACCATTGCTTAGTGTAATTTACAACAGATGTACCTCCAGGTGCTCCAGTGTGGTTGTCTTCTGAACGAGGTGATTGTCTTTCTGTAGTAGGTTTCTGTACTTGATAGTGAGCTCGGTGTATTGTTTGTTGGCTCTCTCCAGCTCTGATGTAGGAACACTACCGTCAAGGGATTTCTGCAATGCGGCCATTTTAAACGCTGCCATTTCCTGACGGCAAAGCAAGTCACAGAGGTCAGTTAAAGCCCTCAGAAAAGATGACCACCATCCCTCATAGTGAAAGACCAATATATACACTATATTGCCAAAAATATTGGGACACCCCCTTTTAATGAACAGGTTTTCCATTCTAGCATGACTCTGTATATAAGGCAAGGTTCAAAAAGAAATGTTTGATTTTGGCTCAAGGTCTGCATAAAGTCACACCAGAGGTGTTCAGCTGGAATTAAGACTTAATGATTGACTCAATCAATCATTTATAATAGAAAAGGCTCCTGTCCAAACTGTTGCTATAAAATTAGAAGCACACAATTCCCTAGAATATCATTATATGCTTAAACATTAAGATTTGCACTCATGGGAATTACTAAAGTATTCAAACCTGTTCATTAGAAGAGGGTGTCCCAATACTTTTCGCAATATAGTGTATTAGCCAGGCCAGTTAACCTGTCAAAACAAAGCCTTGGAAATCCCATCATTCTTCATTTCTTTTTGAGTGATATACAAAAGCCTAATACCTTGAACCTTTGCAAGTAGCCGATTCTTTCAGTTACAGCAGCCTCCATTTGAGTGAAATCATCCTTCAGTTTGCCGTTCTCCTTTCTCAAGTGTTGCTCGAGCTCAAGCAGAGTCGTGTAACGCCGTGTCAGACATTTCTCGTTCACCTTGAGAACCGTCATTTTTCGGGCCGTCTCAGCCAGCTCCCGTCTGATCTCGCTCGGGTCCTTTTCAAGAGCCTCAAGCCAGTGCTGGGAATGTGTCAAACAGATAATGGGAAGCGTGAAAGGGTAAAAGAGTGTTTTAATTGATTTTATATTATATGAAGACATGAGGCATCTAATAACCATTAGCTAAATTGATTTTGTCCACCGCAATGTTTCAAACCGAATTTTTCAAATTAGTGACACAAGGTTGTTAGCAAGTCATTACAGTTAAAGATCTGAGTTACGGGTGAGTAAATGAAGAAATAATTTTAATTTCAGGTGAAAGTGATCAACTATCCCTTTCAGAGACTTACATTATACTCTTTGACTTTGACTGTGTCCACCTCCCTTTGTTCCTCGAGTTTGGATTTCAGTTCGGCAAAAGAGTCTCTCTCTTTCTGCCAAGACTCCCTCTCGCTGAATCAGAGCACATGAGGTGATGTAAAATCATGCTTTATTGGTCACCGAACACATGTATGTGTTCTATAAGCAATATTTTTTGGATAAGCATACTTCTATATAGACAGTATTTTATACTATAAACTCTCCTATTGGCTTGGCATACCTTCGATACTCCTTGTATAGTAGTCCTTGTTGATGGCGGATTACTGCGAATTTTCTTTTATATTCTTCCAGAGCTGAACTAAGCTGCTCAATGGAATCTTCTTTGTTTTTGATCTCCTGAACATCCACAGTCAGGAATCTTAATATTATGTACGTTACATCTGGTTTGTGTTATAATGTGATACAGTAACCAGACTGAGACACACACACACACCTGTAGGAGTTGTATCGTGTATTCATTGAGAGCGTTGATGACCTCGGCACTAGTTGGCGTCATCTCTTCAGGCAGAGCTAATGACTTGTAAGGGATGGAAGTGCCTGCTGATTTGCTCATTGATTCAACCTCACTTTCCAAGCGAGAAATCTACAAAAAATGGCATATAAAGAGAGATGAAAACCTATTTTTTAATCCAGTGAACGTTTGAGTTGCTATTTTGAGTAAATACCTTCTCGTTAGCTTTCGTTAACTGATTGAGAGTAATTGTTGCCTCCTCTCTAGCTGCTTTCATCTCCTGCCGTAGCTCCTCGTTGCGGCCGGTCAGCTGATCTACCTGCGTTCTGAGGTGGAGGCTTGCATCAAACTTTCCCTCTGAGTACTTCATCTCCAGAGCCTTAAAATAAACACAATTATCAGTCATATATGTTGTGACAGGATATTTAGGAACAGTAATTTCAATTTGCTGCAAGAGGGAGCAAAAACTTCATATTTGAGTAAGATTAAAAAAAGTTTGAAACTGCATGTCAGATTATCACAAATTTATCAGGATGACTAATCACACAAAATCTGTGCTTGCATGAAGCTGAAGTAAACTGCAGATTTCCTCAGAATTTGACTGCCTGTCGCCACTTGAATGTTCATCAATTTTTCCCCACTACAACTGCATTTTGTAAATGTTTTTATTAAATGTTTTTTAAATAAAGTATCAAATTGAAGCTAAAATGAGGGTGTTGCACTCAGCTCAGTTAAACACATTTTACCACAGTAATTCCATTAAATTCATAAATTTATATTTAAATGTATCATTTTAAATGCACAATTATGACATTTAATGTTTATTTATAATTTGTTACAAATAAAATCCAAATTTTTTTGTATTGTATTACACGTTAAATGTGTAATTTTATATATAAATGTTCTTAATTGCACAATTACGACATTTATTATTCATTTATAAATGATAAATGATTACAATTATTTTTTCACACCTATAATTTTATTCCATTAAATATTGTATTATTTAGATGTATAATATTGTATTTACATTTATTATTTTTAAATGCATAATTATGAGATTTATTATTTAGTTTTAAAAGCATTTTTATTTATTATATTTTTCACAACTATTTTATTTCATATTAAAATGCATATGTTTATATCAATTTCTAACTTTAAATAAATAATTATAGATTTTATTATTTATGCATTATTAAAATTTAATTTAGCATTATTTTCACACAGTTATATTTTGTATAATTTTATATTCAAAATTATTGTAGATAATTATTGCATAATTATAAAATGTATCCTTTATTGCATATGTTGTTATTGCATATGTTTATTGCCTGTCCATATACTTTACTAAATTATTAATAAAATATTATTATTATTATTATTATTATTATTTATTATTATTAATGCAATATTATTTTTCACACATATAATTAAATATTACAAACAATTGTTACAATACTACACAGATTTAGTGTGGGCCCACCAACTGTTGGTGAACGTACATTGACTAGTCTCTCCAGGCTGGGAATGCTGATGCCAGTGGATGTGGGTGTTTTCTTCTGAGTGTCCTGGATGGCCTGCAGGATCTCCTTCATGCCCTGCTCCAGCTGTTTATTCTCATTCAGCATTTCATTCACTGCAGGAGAGAGAGAAACATTACAGTCACAGAAACCACCTGACACTGCAAGTGTGCAAAGGTCACGCAGTGATCCTGCTCACATCTGGCTTTGAACTGGGCGGATTCTGTTCTCTTGAGCTCAAGTTCTTTCTCTTTGTTGCTCAACTCTTTCTGCAGACGCTCGTTCTGAAAAACAAACAGGTTTTTAGCTTAGCTTTAATGCTTATGACGTTCAAAACTCATTCTTTTCTGATAAATGGCTTACTTTTCGTTTCATCTCTTCATTGGTGGATCCAGAGACAGGCCTCTCTCTAAAAGATCTGCTGGGCTTTTCTTCAACACTGTCATCAAGCAGTGAACTACTAACTACTGATATGCCTTACAAAAGGAAATGTGTCAGGTTTCATTATATAAGACAACCAAATGATCTGGTTATGTGAATAGGACATGTGTGTAACCGATATGCACCATCTTGGAGATAAGATCTCACCTTTGTCCTTCACCAGCGCACGAATGCGTTGTTTCAGCTCGAGCCTTTCCTCCTCCAGATGCTCAATCTAAGCAGAGTCCCGTTAGGGGTCACGGACAAAATTAAAGAGGGCTAATGGACCAAAGTCAGACCATAAAGATAACGTTAATCGGTTTTACCTCTTTCAGCAGGACCTGGTTCTCTGCTTTGTACTGTCTCTGCTTCAAAACCTTTGATCTCCGGAATTCACTCAAATCCAGTTCTTCCTTCGGATTTAATCCTGGTGCGGGAAGATGATCCCAATGAGAGTCGAAGCAGATTTTTATCTTAGCAAACTCAACAAGGGATATGAAAACAATCTAATATGTCTGGGTGTAGAGATGATTTATACGGGATTTCTGAAAGAATAAAAGCAGGCTGAGGAAAATTACCAAGGCGTTCTCGTAGGTCTTCATTCTCATCTAGCAGATTGTTGATTGTGATCTCCAGTTGGTTTATCTCTTTTATCACGGATTCTATTTCCCGGTCTCGCACTCTGATTTGATTTTTACATTCTTTGATCTCAGTGATGGCAGCTTCCAAACCATCCGTCCCCTGAAAGACAATAGAGTGATTTATGCCAAACGTCTATGTAGACATATGACTCACTGGTTGTTTTCTGAATGTTTAGCATTTGAATTATTTGGGAATTATTTGCTACTTTCAAACAGAAATTGTAGAAGTATCATCAAAACTTTTCTAAAGAAAGAAGTTGCCCCAAAGCATTACTGATAGAATCTAGTATTGATGAGAGTTTTAAAATTAGATTAATAAATCAAGTGCAAACTGATATAATTTATTTAATCTGAAAACATGTATTATTTGAACAGAAATATTAATATCTTCATTGAGCGGTCACAACGATGGATGCAATAAAAAAATTATGAAAATGTTGATTTTATTGTATTACTTGTTAAATGTATATATATATATATATATATATATATATATATCTTATAAATATTAAATATTATTATAAATTCATATTTATTTAAATAAAAAATGCTATGCATATTTATGACATTATTTTTTAATTATTAAAAATATTCATATTTTCATTAAATATGGCCAAAAATATGGGCCTAAAATTAAATAGTCAGAAAGATAGATGTAATAGATTCAAATGAATGAAACTGTTGATAAATATATTACATAAAAATGTAATATGCTTTAGCAAAAAAAACAAAAAAACATTTGTTTTAATTTATCGTTAACAAATTATTTATTTAGTCATTTATCAAAACATTTTTTAAAATTATATACAATTTTTGTCAAGTGAGCTTATAAGGAAGGCTCCTATTGTTCCTAAAAGCATCATGGGCAACTTCTGCTTTTAGATTCAAGAAAAAGATCTTGTGAAGATGCTTTGTGACTTTACCAAGTTGAAGATGCCATTGGAAAATAGAGTAATTAATTGTCCTAAACCCAAGAATATTTATACAGCAACCCCAAAAAGTATTTTCACTTTGTAACAGGAGTGAATTTTACAGCACTGAGCGCGCAAAGGGATAAACTCACAGACTCATAGAGACGGATTCGACTGAGTGTGTCATTGAGCTCTTTGTCTTTGTCCCTGGCATCACGTTCAGCCAGTTGGGCGGCACGCTCAGCCTCCAGAGCTCTCCTCTCAGCCGCCTGCAGTTTAGAGCTCAAGTCTTCCAACCTGCGCTGCTGCACGCTGGCGTTACCTTTATCTTTCATTACCGGTTTCCTCAGCTCCTCGATGAGCACAGCATTCTTTTCCATTTCTGTTGTGTACTGCTCGACTTGCTCAGACAGCATCTTGATCTGGTTGTCCCTCTCTTGCACGGCCTTTTGAAGTCAAACACAAAGTCAGTGACTTCCTTAACCCCCGCTGGGATAAAATAAGACGAACCAATATGATGGAAACAGATGAGTGATGACGGATGACAGATGTAAAACGGAGGAAGAATGACACATGAGAGCAAAGGAAATGAGAAGCAGAGATACTCACGCCACACAGTTCATATATGACCTGACTCGGCCGAGTGGTAAACAAGAGACAATGGAAAAAAGAAACATTTGGAAGCCAATGAAGCATTTGAAAGGAAGCAGTAATGAATAAAAGAAGAGTGCATCAAAAAGAACACACATGATACTGCACACAAACTAATTCAGATGCATTAGAGTCAGTCTGAGGCCTGTTCCACACATCTTTAGGGTACAGCATTCACGCTGGGTTCCCAGAAGCATCACAGTGGCGATGATGAGTTCTGCCACTGAAATATTTTTGTCATTTGTCATATATATAAAACTTAAGAGAAAACACACACTGAAATGCACTATAAACCTATTGATCAACACCATCTTTTGCAATACAGGCTTTATGAAGCAACAAAAAAGTAAAAGAGGGACACATTGTTTAAAACAATACATCTGGTGAGCTACGTTCCACACGCAGTGACAGACAAATCTCGCTGGATTTTTGTCATTTTAGCGGTTTATAGAGGTTTGGGATCCATTCCTTATAAATTCATTCAAATGTGGCCACCTTCTCAAGTAAATTCAATTTTTTAAATAATCAAGTTTGTTAAAATGATCAATGGCCAACTTCAAATAATTATATGATCAATTTTTTTAAAGGAGTGCTATTCAAGGAACTATTTAATGTAATAATCCAGAAATCACTTTATTTCCAGTATAGAGTATATATTATGTAGGATTTGTGAAACAGGCCTGAGACAATGAGACATACCTTTTATCCTAATTAATAGGCTAAAAAATTAAAAGTTTGGTTGATAAATCAAATTTATATCAGAGAAAGAAATAAAAGTAATGACTGAGTATTAAAATACCATCACCTCTACATACATGATTAATGAACTGAAAATTCAGAAATGATCATTTCTTATCAAAACACTTTTGTTAACTTGTTTTCTATTGTAATATATTTTAAAATGACATTTATTTCCGTGATGGCAAAGCTGAATATTCAGCATCATTACTCCAGTCTTCAGTGTCACATGATTCTTCAGAAATCATTTTGATTTGCTGCTCAAGAAACATTTCTTAATATTATCAATGTTGAAAACAGTGATACAAATTCTGAATGTAAATGTAATTATTTATTTAAATAGTTTTCAATTATTTATTTATTTATAAATTATACATACATACATATATGTGTGTGTTACTGACTGACCTGCTGCAGTGCGATAATGTTGCTTTTGTCCGAGTCCATCTGAGCAGCTCGAAGTTTCTCCCTCAAGTCTCTGATCATCTGCTGATACTCCAAAATTTCCATATCTTTTCCAGATAAAATACTCTGAAACACAAACAAATACATGACAGTTTACAGCATATAGAACTTCCTCAACTAGCAAAGGAATAAAACTGGCATTTTCCTCATTTCACATTATGTTCACACTGTGACAGTGTTGGTCTATGGGTTGCCAGGATGTGTGATACTACTCTGCAGGTTAGACTTTTGGTGCTGATTTTTCACTGCTTACAAGCTTGGCATGGTGCTGACAAACCAGGCAGTAATTTAGCAACTCTAATTACTAGTTGTTCAGCTTTTTGGGCCTTTTCCATCAGATATCATGTCTATTCAGTTACAATGGAAATAGTTATAGGCTTTGTGCTTGGAACACTCTTAATAACTTTTTCGAGTGATTTGTGTCAACTTGTTCAGAGTCACAGTAGAGTCATGACGTTAAATATGATACTTGTTAGTTAATTTGATATCCCTCTACAGCAGCAATTTGTATTCCATTTGTTATGTGTCATAAATGTTAAACACAGAAGCACTTTCGAGTGTTTTAACTCTCAATCAGGTTACAGAAACTTCATTTGTGTCTGGAGTTTACTCTTTACTTTGAACTAGCCTATAAAAATATTCTTTGTATTTTAAGGATTGTCAACTGAAAATGTTTAGTTAGTAGAATTAATAAAAAAAAGTGCATTAAAATGACTGAAATTACAGAAAAATTTGAGAATAAAAAGCAACATATTAGGTTTTTGTAATGTCTATTCAATGATTTACTCATTTGCCATACAAATGTCTTTGAGTTATGTTTATTTGGGAGATTTTCAAAGAAAATACTTAAATATAAGATTATATTTTTTTTAATAAATTAAAAACCCAAGTATTTTTTATCCACATTTTTATAAGCTGAATTTCACTGAAGACACATGCTAGCACAATGTAAAAAAACAAAAACAAATGTTTTTTTTAGATTGTTTCCTCAGATGACAAAATTGTTGGTTGAGTCTGGCACAAAAGCAAATATTTAACCTTTTCTTCAGAACTTCGAAAAAAAGACTCCTCAAAGACGTGAGCAATTTCAGACAGGTAAAACCACATACAAACAAAAGAAAAACAACAACAGCCTCTTCTGCAGTAGTGAGAAATGGGGAAAGTTCGTGCAACCTGACCTCATTTGAATATAAGCTGGTTTTATTAGTCAAAGCTGGCATTTGCGAGGTTGGGCTCACCTTCCACTCTTCAACTTTGGCATTAACGGCAGTCATAACTGGGTCGTCCTCTTCAACTCGAGCCTGGATTTGTTCATTCAGCTCTCTGACCTTTAAAAGACATCCATTTAAAATGAATCCATTAATAATAACAATAATTTATTTTTCTTTCAATCATAAAAGAGGCCACCCCCCATTACATGCATGCACACTCACAAACTACTCAGATTTATGCAAAATTCAACTGCAACTATTTATTTCTGCCAAATGTAGCTAGGAGAACCAGTTCATGTGGCACAAACATTATATCGACCAATCAGCATTCAGGACTGAAATGATCCATTTCATAAACTTGATTAAAGCACCTGAAGCTTGGCATGATCTCTTTCTTTTCTCAGCTGATCCATGATGGCATCCGTCTGCTGGACAGCGATCTTCATCTTGTTGTATTCATCCGTCATCTTCTCCATCTCCTTCACAGACTCCTCCAGATTCTTCTGCAGATGCTCGTTCTCGCTCTTCAGGTTGGCAGCCATGTCCTCGGCATGCTGAGATTAGGGAGAATTTGTGGATTACAACATGAAGATGACACATAACAGGAGACTGCAGTTGAAACATACTTTAAAAGGTTACATATACAGGATTCTCCTTGCTACTTTTGAAATAAAAGACACCACCAAGATTGAAAACCCACCACATGAAAAATAACCTGCACGCATTTTGGTATCACATTCACATATTAATACTGCAATATTATCTATTTTCCGTGAGCGTGCGATTCATAGGTTGTACAATGACACTATAGGTAAATAACCAGAGGAAAACAATATACAGAATAAATAAAAATAAAAAACTATTAAAAATAAAAAGAAATCATGAATACTGATATACGTGGACTTTTAAAAAAATGTAAGTGCTACTAAAGTGTGTGTGTATAAATTAAGAGTGAAAATAAAAAGAAATTATAATATATACACACATACATATACACATATATAAAATGTCAAATGTTTAATCTCGATTAATCAAGCATCCAAAATAAAAGTTTTTGTTTACATAATATGTGTATGTACTGTGTATATTTATTAGGTATATTTATATATAAATAAATACACACAGATACAATATATATATATATATTGAAAATATTAACATGTATTTACATGTATATATTTATAGTAGTGCTGTCAATCGATTAAAAGAAATTAACTAATTAATCGCACATTTTTTAAAAATTAATCACGATTAATCGCGATTAATTCCACCTAAGTTTTTAAATATACTTTTATATTGCAATAATTTCACATTCAATCTTCAAATGTACAATGTACAAACAACATAAAGACAGTATATTTTT
>JAFVLL020031455.1:0-14413 GCA_021397915.2 Tor tambroides
TGTGTATGTAAAGCTGCACAAGGTTGCAGTTGTGCATGAATGCTTTTGCTCAAATCAGCATTTTCTGATGGAGTTTTATCACCGACCACCCCTCTCTCTTTCTCCTTCAAGGTTCAAACGTACATCTGTCCAGTGGAGCACACACATACACACACATACTCACACACACACACACACACACACACACACACACACACACACACCATCACGCATACACATTATAAAGCAGAAAAACTAGAGAATAAGCTGAATGAAGCCAAGACGCTCATATGACATGGCAGAGAAAAACATTAACACTCATTAACACCTGCATGCAAGAGCATTTATCATGATCTTCACACACACAAGAACTGACAACTAACCGACTCTTTCTAAGCTATCGTTGCTAACCGTCACATAACCGCATCTCTCCTCCAGACGGCCCTCAACTGGAATGAAACCAGAAAAGACACTTCAGATTTTTATTAAAAACAAACCCATGGAGGCGAAGCAGTGACTGTTAAACTTGTCCAGCGGTGGAGAGGAAATCTGAATCTGAAAACAAACCTGATGTTGCAATATGAAACAAAATGTGATATAAAACACAGCACTATCCGCTGGGACGCTCAATAGAAAGCCAACAGTTACAGATAAATAAATCCTTTGTCATAGGGACAAAAATAAATAAACTTTTAAAGAAATAATGCAAAATACAGTTTCTGGTTGGAGAAATATTTATGGACGAAATTTCCCACAATTTCCAGATGTGGCAAAAAAAGATAAGTATAAAACACTGTGAAATTTGATTGGATGAGCCAAATCTGATGTTGCAATATGAAATGCAATGCGATAAGACAAACAGCTCTGTCCATAATCTGGACAAAGAAGCATTTTGATGTCAACATCCGCATCTGACCTGTCCATTTGAGGAGAAAAGTCAGAAAACTACACACAGCCAAGAAAAAGAATAAATAAGTTCTCTTAGCGCTATTGTTTTTCCAAGATGACAATCAAACTCTTGCTTCTTAGATTTTTCTCAGGACAACAGATGCTAGTTGCAGAACAAATGCTCTTATTTAAAGACATCGCTCTCTAGAAGCTTGATTGTGATTGGTCAAACACAGTCAGAGGTCAAATACCTCTGAATATTGACTGCTGTACAGACAACACTGTATAACTGACGGCTCATTATATCTCTTTACAGCCTCTACAAGTAAGCTAATGCAATCATTTTTGTTCACATATGTTTTTTGTCTTTATTTTGCCATAATGATTGTCTGACTGTACATTATCCCTTAATGCTGTTCTTTTGAGCTTTTTATTTATTAAAAATCTTAATCACCAAATCAGCATTAGAACGATTTCTGAAGGATCACGTGACACTGAAGACAAGAGCAATGATGCTGAAAATTCAGCTTTGCATCACGGGAGTAAATTACATTTTAACACAGAATAGAATAGAAAATATTTCACAATATTTATATAGTTAATATAGTTATTAATATAGTTTTACTGTATTTTTAATCAAATAAATGCAGCCTTAGTGAGCACAAGAGGCTTTCAAAACCTTAAGAACTCTTACCAACCCCAAATTTTCAAACATTACTGCATAAAACTTGAACTTAATTGATTAGTTGCAAGAAAATCTATCAAGATATAACTTTTCCCTAGGAACAAATTTTATAGTGCAAAACGCCAGAACGTGACAGCAAATGCAGAGCTTGTGATAGAAAGTTTCCATAATTCTCTGGAAACAAGATCAAATTTAACATGCTTTAGACGGCTTGCAGTTTTCACGCCAGAGCTCAGATATCACACATCTTTACTCTTTCCTTCACACACACAAACACACACCGCTCATTCTCCACAGCCTGATGACAGTACTTGCACAGAGCAAAAAACAAAAACAAAAGGTATTTCTGTTGTGTTTTCCAGTAAAAATATCTAAACACTCTTAAAACAAGATAAATTGACTCGAGAAGCAAAAGTGCGCAAGATAATAAGACTTTCAAAGAATAAATCTTGAATTAAGTGTATTCGTCTTACCCCACTGCCATCTTTGTCTTATTTCAAGCATAAATCTAACAAAATTTATGCCTAAAATATGAAAAAACCCAAGTATTACATTGCTTCTCAAGTTTAGATATGTTTACTGTAAATCAAAACAGAACTACTGATTAATAAAATGATTTTTTTGCCGTGCACATGATGTCTCACCCCTCTTTTTTCCCTCCCGTGGTCCATCTTTCCTTCTCCTGTCACTCTTTCTCCTTTGCTGCTCTCTCTCTTTCATCCTCCTGCAGTTGCGGTAGCTGATCTCTCTCATGCTGAGACGGGATTATGAAGAGTAAGCTATGAAGACGGGACGCGAGCGTGTGTGTGTGTGCTTCCACATTATAACTGTGTGGGACAGTCCCACCCCTCATCACACTCAGCAGGGATACACCTACTGATGGGTGGGGAGTGTTGGAAGATTGTTGGAAGGAAGAGAAACAAGTTACGAGCTCACAAGAGAGGACCCGAGTACTGAGAGACAAACAGAGAAAGAGCGAGAAACAAAAGAGCCAAGCTGCAGAGAGAAAGTATGATAAGTAGACAAGAGAACATGGATGATAAGAGATAATTAGAGGGTCCATTAGATGTATTTGTGCCTCAAGGAAAAGGGGCAGCCGAAACGCCCTGTAGATGGATCTGGATCAGAGTCGAAACATAATAAAACACAAAATTGGGCTGGTAAACCTCACCGGTTCAATAATCAAAGCTGGTAAGCAGGTTGCGGGTTTGAGCTGTTTAAGTTTTGACCATGCTGGTTGATAATGCTAAGAATTGTTGGTGCGTACTAGATATATTGGAAAGAAATATGAACAAACAACCTTGTAGCTTTACTTGGTTAAAAATGTGTTTCAGGTTAAATACAATTTAGGTTTGCAAAAACAAGAGGAAAATTTGGGTCAATGAAGAAACATTTAAAATGAAACATTTTTCAAGTTATTTCTTAAAACACTTAAATGACGTAGAACCAAAAAGAGACATAATGTGCACTACTGTTCAAAAGTTCAGCAAGGATGCATTTAATTGATCAAAAGTAACTGTAAAGACATTTATTATGTTTCATAAGATTTATATTTAAAATAATAAGAATTCTAATAATAATAATAAGAAGAAGAAAATAAAAGAATTCTGAAAAAAGTATCATGGTTTCCACAAAAATATTAAACAGCACAACTGTTTTTTGTTACTTGTTAATAATAAGAAATGTCAGCTTTGCATCACAGCAATAAATTACATTTTTAAAATATATTAAAATGGAAAAGTTATATTTCACAATATTACTGTTTTTACTTTATTTTTGATCAAATAAATACAGGCTTGGTGACCATAAGAGACTTTTTTCAAAAAAATTCAAAAATCTTACTGACCCCAAACATTTTAACAATAAGAACTCTCTAAAGCAATTTTAATAGTTGAAAACTATTAAAGTTATGCATAAGTTAAACCACCTAAAACAGTAGTCTCACTTCAAACAGAGAATTTACACAACTTATATAATAAACATTTTCTGCTGAATAATTCATGCAAATTGTCAGATGTCTACATTTAAACCCTATGCTGCATTTAACTCATAGACTTCCATTACTGCATTACTGTAGAATCACTATTCTATGTTATCAATAGAGCTTAAGTTGTATTTGACTCAAAACATCCATTTAATTGGGTTTCATTTAGACGAGCTGCAATAAATAACCAAATTCAACTAGTTACATAAAACTGCATAAAACCAGCTACCAATGCAACTGGATTTACAAGCAGGGACCAACACAAAACCATTAAAAGAGCTCCATAAATCCTCACATGGTTAACAGTATAAGTGTTGGTGAATCTGGCACTACATCTGATCCTAACAGGCACGTGGGCAGGTAAGGCAAAGCGGCAGGACAGGCAGGTGAGCAGTGCTGCTTTAACCTAGAGCGTGTACAGAGGTCACCCTCATACATCTGTTAAAAAAGCGGCCTATCCTCGGTAACCCTTAAACGACCTTGCAGAGACACATCTGTGATCTCATCTCCACTGCAGTCCTCATTACGTTCTGCGATTTAGCTATCAATTTCCATTAGTGTCTCATTGCCTATCGCTCTTGCTCTCTTCCACAAAAGATGCAAACTAAGTGAGAGTAGTAAACTAGCTGTCCAAAAAGGTCAACTGGTAAGTTTATCTAGATATTTTCTTGGTAAAACTTTATTTTAAGGTCCAATTCTCGCTATTAACAAACCATTAACTGCAACTTTTGCCTCAATAAACTCCTAATTTGCTGCTTATTAATAGTGAGTAAGGTAGTTAAGTTTAGGTATTGGGTATGATTAGGGATGTAAAATATGAAGAGTTCCAATGCAAAAGCCTCTAAAAGCCATCTTGGTCAAAAATGAGATAACAATACTGAGTGAATGCTCTCCACACATAGTATATGTTCATCAAGTACTTTTACTTCAAATGCACTAAATCCCAGCCTTAACCCATTCAGAAGTACTAGTACTTACATAGAAACCTATGCATAGTAACCAGAAAGAAATGCTAATTTTAAAGAAAAACGTCAGACGTACTTAGAGGCTTTTGCATCTGAACTCTTCATATGTTCATGCAGAATATGTGCTTTATAAGTACTAATAAACAGCCAATATGTTAATAATAGGCATGCTAATAAACAACTAGTAATAGTGAGAATTGGTCCCTACACTAAAGTCTCACCATTTTCTTTACGTGTTACCAACTTTAACATTTTGCTTAAAATGAGCTGAATTTCAAAATACAATTTTTCAGTGAGGGATTTAGTGTCCTGACAGTGTGCGTTACTTTAAAGTAACAGTAACTTTTGGACTGATCTCTAAATTTATCCCTAAATACTGCACCAATGTTTTGTACAGTACATAAATTCAAGAAATGTATATAAAATTAAACAGGTAGGTCTATTTACACGCTAAAAAAAAAATATATATATATATATATATATATATATATAAATATAAAGAAAAGAAAAGAAAACAAGTAACAGATTTTTTTTCACTTGTTATTAGGCTTGTTTATACTTAAAACAAAAAAACTGCCAGGCCAGTAAAACAAAGACCATTTATATTAAAGATGTTGTGTTGCTGCTTAAAGGGACAGTTCACCCAAAATGAAAATTCTGTCATTAATTTCTCACCCTCATGTTGTTCCAAACCTGTAAGACTTTCGTTCATCTTCGGAACACAAATTATGATATTTTTGATGAAATTTGAGAGCTTTCTGACCCTGCATAGATAGCAAAGCAACTACCACGTTCAAGGGCCAGAAAGGTAGTAAGGACATCATTAAAATAGTCCATGAGACATCAGTGGTTCAACTGTAATTTTATGAAGCTACAAGGTTTGAAGATGAACAAAGGTCTTACGGGTTTGGAACGACATGAGGGTGAGTAATTAATGACAGAATTTTCATTTTTGGGTAAACTATCCCTTTAAGTATATTTACCTTGTTTCACATTTTAATCTAAAAATACAGACAAAATAAATGAAACAAAATAGTCAGAAGTGAAAAGAATAAAGTAAATAAATAAGAACAGCAATAACATCAATTAAAAAACTAAAAATAAAAAAATGGATGTCTTTGACCATTGCATCACACCTCACACAATAAGTATTGCTATTTTAAGAGAATGTGTCAAGTTAAAAATAGTTGAAAATTATTTTTAAAAAATTGAGACACGTGACAGTTAACAGTGGTATAACTAACAAGCTTGCAAAGAGGTGAAACATGTGTGTTAATTGTATGTTAGATAATAGTTTACTGAAACTATAGTACAAAAAATCCCTTTACTGCCATAAAGAAAAGAGACACCAATTCATAAAAGTTTTGCACATCACCAATGCTACTTGGTACAGTACACATCAAAATCCAACTCTATTGCTGAACAAAACGAGTATCACATTAAGCATTTGTGATTATTAAGACAGTGTTTTTCAGTGAAATTTGAGAAACACACAGTGATGTAGCAGCCATGTGTGATCTGTTTACATATTTGATACAGTGAGTTGTTTAGATTTCAACTCTTTCTATCACCGGAATAGTTTATGTCTCCTGAGATCCACTTTCTCTCTTCTTCCTTCAATCTACGAAGACCTGGGCCATACTGACACTAATACTTTGGATGAAGTGAAACTCACCCAAGTGTGCATGCAAGTGTGCGCACACACACACGCACACACGGATGCTTACACACATACACAATTGACGTACACACTCGTTCTCTCAGAGGAAACAGAAAGAGCGGGTGAATAGTGAGCTTGATAAGAGTAACATGAAAGCTTGTCTGAGACACGCCTGAAAGAACAGCAGTAAAGAGCAAATATCTGAAGGAAGAGTGTGTGTGTGTGTGTGTGTGTGTGTGTGTGTGTGTGTGTGAAGTTTAGGGTCAAGTTTACAACACAGCCTTTCTGTCAACTGCATTTATGAGAGAATGACAACAGCTACAGAGAAAAAATAAAGAGAAAACAAGAGTACAAGAAAGTAGAATTAGATTTGTACATTTTCTGAAGAAAACAGGTGCTTGTTAGATGGTGTCCTACTGGTCAAGACCCAATCTCCAATTCATTATGACCTCTATTGTCACATATTATTACAATTTAAAATGATTGTTTTCATTTTCAGTAAAACGTAATTTATTCCTTTGATGCAAAGCTTAATTTTCAGCATCATTACTCCAGTCTTCAGTGTCACATGATCCTTCAGAAATCTAATATGCTGATTTTCTGCTCAAGAAATATTTTTTATTATTATCACTGTTGAAAACTGTTGTACCACTTAATATTTTGTGGAAACCGTGATACATTTGACAAATAGAAAGTTCAAAAGGAACAGCGATTATTTGAAAACGAAATCTTGAGTAACATTATCAATATCACTTTCAATCAATTTAATGTGATCTTGCTGAATAAAAGAATTAATTTCTTTAAAAAAATCTTTCTGAACCCCAAACACTTTAATAGTACTGTATGTACAGTAGCAATAGTAATATAAACAATAAACAATCAATACAAATATAATAATAATTCAATAACTCACCAAACTTAAAGTCTTAAAGGCATAGTTCACCCAAAAATCACAGATATGGAATACAAAAGAAGATACTTTAAAAAACGTCTGTGATTTTGTACAAATCAGTGGGGTCCAATGTTTTTATTCTTAATGATGGAAAAAAAGTGATTTGTTTGTAACATCATGAGGGTGAATAAATTATGAAATGTCATTCCTGGGTGAACTATTTCTTTAAATGTGGTTTTAAATACACATGCATTTACCTTAATACTGTAATAATTAATAATTTTAATAATAATTTATCTTAATAAAGACATACCACAGACATATATTGTTTAATACTGATACTGTAATTTATATAAAGCTAATGTAAATACCACTGACTTGGCCAAACCAATAAAAAAAACAGCTCCCACAAAAAAGAAAAGAAAAGAAAAGAAAAGAGCAAAAATAAAGAAAAAAAACTTTTCAAACTGAGGATGTTTTTTAAAGATTTAGTTCATTTCTGGGGACAAAATTTGTGCTATGGCTATGCTGTATGACTGGCATATGATCTTGCGGTTCACTTCCAGTCGCTCACACACACATAAGGTCGACATATGGGCATACGGGACTTGGTTGCAGTGTGTGCCAGCTCTGTGACACTCGTGTGTGTGTGAGAGAGACAGACTGCCACATAGAGAACCGACCAGAATGAATTTGCACAATGATACTGACAGCCAAAGAGGGCCTGTCTCTCTCTCCCTCACTCTTTCCGTCTGTTTGTGTCAGAGCAAATCTGTAGCTATCTGTTCCTCCAAACACAAAAAGCACTAGATGTTAAATCCTGCAGGAAAGGGTTAAAGCATAGTGGAGGTTGAGTTTCTTCAGCTGAGCATGCACAATTAAAACGTTTCCATGTCTAAACCGCTGATCATTTTTTGGTGTGAGTTTGTGATACAGACGATAAGATGTCTACGAATCTCAGACAGACTCTGATTCACACTAGCACAGAGTTCACTTTAAAAGCAAAGGTACTGTTAAATGCATATACAATACACATCCTTAGACAGATTGGATATGACAGCAGAGGAAGCCCACGGTGAAACAGAAACAGACAGCATTAAGACATGTGAAACCACAGACTGCTTTTATGTGTCAGAGGGAGAGAGAGGCTGGCCTAATAAGTTGGCTTAATAAAATTCCATCAAACAGAGAGAACATACTGGAAAAAGAAAATCATTGCCCATGCTCTCAAATAATATCACATATAAGCATAAGAAATAAGAAACTGTTTTTGTCACACTGCGAGACTATTTACAACACATGGCAAATTTCTAAAAAGTAATTAGTTGTGGAAAACCAAGAAATAAAAAAGTGACCAGTTACATCACCTAAAAACCATACAGCATCCCATATAAATGTTAAGCTAAAATAGGAAATATAGAGAGAAAATGTAATATAATTTACCTGAATTAACCATATATATAATTTATTATTATCATTGATATTATTTTATCACATATATAATATTAAAGAAATATACATATAATTTAATATTATAATATTATAATATTAATAATATAATATTAAATTATAATTTAATATATAATGTTAGATTAAATTATATGAAAATATGTACAAACAAAATTAAAAAATAATAATTACAATATATTACATTAATCTATTATTTATATTACACACAAACATATAATTTATTCTATTATTGATTATTTTTTATCATATATAATATTAATTAATATCCAAATATATAGAAATAATTCAGTGATATTATATTACATTTTTAACCATTTATATATAATTTACTATTCCATTATTTCTATTATTTTATTATCACATATATATTAAACAATATGCATATATAAACACGCACCCAAAAAAATTATAATATTAAATTATAATTTAATATAATTTTTGATTAAATTATATGCAAATATGTACAAACACAATTAAAAATAATAACAATTATACATATTATATTAATCTATTATTTATATTACACACACACACTGGTTTCCATATTTTATGGGGACATTCCATAGGCATAATGGTTTTTATACTGTACAAACTGTATTTTCTATCCTCTATATAGACACACAAAAATAAATATGCAAATATATATACAAACACATAATTAAAATATTAAATAAGAATAATTACAAAAAAATATTTATTCATTATTTCTTTTATTTGATTGTATTTTATTATCATCAATATGCATATATATGAAAATATATAGTTTGTGAAACATGTAGTCTGATCAGACATTGAGTCATGACAGAGATTACGGCCATTATCACTTAGTACTTACTTTAGTCATCACTCTTGAGTGGAAAGCCAAGCTGAGAGCGTTACATTGTAGGATACACTTTTCCACACTGTTCTGTTTGTACTGTATAGTGCATGTTTTGGCAGATTTATTATGCCACACTGCGCACAGTGTACATGTTGCAAACTGCAAAACAGAATAAGTAGCATGGCAGTGTGCCATTCAGAACATGCCCATTGACTGTAGAGTCTTGAAATGACTCTTCAGTGCAGGTCCTTCCGCCTACAGTGTTTGAGAGAGCACTACACATATGCCCTCTCACTGTCAGGTGGGAACTGAAAGCATATCAAGCCTTTACATTTATGGCAATTTGGAAATTCACATTCATGACAGCAAAGGTAAAAGCACACTATACAACTTGATTGTAAGAAAAGAGTTGTGCTTATCTATGTAAAACTTGCCACTATAATGCCAGGGTCACTTACTGGCCAAAGTAAACAACCCTACAAGGTTTCTATTATATTATGGTCTCTACTTCAGTGTTAGTCACTTTTTTTGGTGACTAACATTATGCTCTTTGCAGTTAAGATTCTGGCATTTTTGTCTCATTTAATGCAGATTGCAACAACAAAGGCCCTGTTCTGTGTAAGTATCTTGTGTTTAGAAACATGATTTACTAGTGAACTACTGAACAGAGCAACCAACTGCAAATTGCTCTGGAATGACTTTACTGGAACACTGATATTTTGCCATTTAAGAGGACCTACTCTAAAGTAAGATAGCTGGAAAAATTATTATTTTTGGCAACCCCTGGGACATGCAGGCACATATGAAAATAAACCACTTCATGTGAGAGCTGCTGCGCCATGACAGGGTTTATTTTCCCGGAGCTGTGCTGCCTGTCACAGTTCATTCCTCACATGGGGAATACTGGAAAGTGGGAATATAATATTTTGAATAACAAATTGGGGCATGGTGCATCATACTTATGAGTGAGCTGGTTATGACTATCCATGATTTTGCCAAGCAAGGTGTGTTTGGAATAAGATTCTTGTCAAAGTCCTTTGATAACACCCAACTATTATCTTAATCATTAACAACCATTGCAATCAGAGAGAAATTATAGGTTGATAAGAACATTATTTAAGCCACAAGCACAGACCAAAGACAACCCTAAACATGCCCCAAAATGTCTTAGTCAGCTAACTGGAAAGTGACCAGTCACAGCTTGTTTTGTTTTTACATGCTATTTTAGGAGCTGGTTTGTCTGAAATTGCTGATACTAGTGCTGCGCGATATCTATCAGGGGGAAAAAAAAAAATCAAAAATGTCAACAAGAAACATTTGAGTAATTTTTGATATTTAACATACATTAAGAAACTCATGTGCGTGTCATTAAAAACTCTGCATATTCTGTTAGTCTCTGCATGAATGAATGGTGTGGTTTCGTCTACCACACGCATAAGTACACAACAAACTTGTGGTGTTTTCACTTGTGAAACTTATTAACATACTGGCTGTTTATTAGTACTTATAAAGCACATATTCTGCATGACCATATTCTACATCCCAAATCCTACCCAATACCTAAACTTAACAACTACCTTACTAACAATTAATAAGCAGCAAATTAGGAGTTTATTGAGGCAAACATCGAAGTTAATGGTTCATAAATAGCAAGAATTGGATCTTACAATAAAGTGTGACCCATTTACACCTAAGTTTCTTTCTTCTGTTGAACACAAAATATGATAATTTAAAAAATGTTGGTAACCAAACAGTTGACGGAAGCCATTGACTTCCATATCATGGAAAATTACTGTGGGAGTCAATGGCTACCAGCAACTGTTTAGTTATCGACATTCTAGAGACACAAAGTTCAACATTTTTCAAAATATCTTCTTTTGTGTTCAACAGAAGAAACAAACTCATACAGGTTGGGAACAATTTGATGGTGAATAAATGATGACGAGAATTTTCATTTTTGGGTGAACATCCCTTTAAGGAAGTGATTAGTTATACTTACATTAGTAAACATACACATTTTTTAAGGTAAACTGATGCACCTCAACTTCCTGAAGTTGCGCAAAGCTAGTCAGTCAAATTGGAACACGCTTTAGAAACTGTTAGCATTATTTGTTTACTCTATCTGCCCTATTGTTATTTTACACAAATTGGATGCAGCTACAAATGCTTTGACCATACAAAATCTTGGGAAGAAAGCAGACTAAATTAAACCGGAGAGCAAGATGACAGCGAAATGCTGCATGTGATGTGATAGTAGGATGATGCTTGGACTGACCGACCACACACCGTCAACCAATCAGATCATCTGATCTCCTCCAGCCTTCCATCAAGGGTTGCACTCTGAAGGTCAGCTGACTTGCTCTTTCTCACTCTCACTCTCGCACACACACACACACACTTACTCTTCTGTTCTCATACATACACACACTCTCTCGCCCCATCTTTCACACACTTCTCTCCCCTCCCCCCTCGACTCGTTTTTTGCCCTCTAGAAACAAACGGATCGCTCATGTCTGCTTTAACAAGTGCTGTTATTCAGCTTGTGCTATTTGAAGCACTCAAATCAAACAGCGCAACACAGACCTGACCACACACACATTTCTAAATGCATTAATCATTACAGTCAATATTATTACGACACTGCGATTTCATTTTTAAGACAGAAACGCCTCTATCTGCGCGTGAGATCAGTGTGATATCTGCAGCACGCAGCTGTCACCATGGTAACCACTCTTGAGAGCGAGAGAGAGAGAGAGAGGGAGAGAGAGACATAGACAGAATAATTATACAATTAAACAATTAAAGGAGCAGCTAAAACGTTCTCCAGTGGACACTGGTACTGTGGCTCCATCCGACCCAGAGTTAAAGGGAACAATGAGTGTAACGGTGACCTTTGACACCAACATCACTCTGCAAACAGCTTTCTGGTTTCTCTGTGTCTCCTGCCACCTCTCCAGGGTGGAAGAAATAAGAGTTCGCTACTCGATATCACCGGCAGCACACAATTTTGCTCAAGAGCCCTTGTGACTGCGAGTTTGAACGCACACGCACAAATATACACACACCTCATTCATTAGTTTTACAAAATCCATCCATATATTCACACTCTCACTTTCTATTTCTAGTTTTACTATGTAAAAAATGCCAGAGGCATGCCAAAAGGCCAGAGTGGCCTGTATCTCACTGCAAAACACTCTTTAATATGTATGTGTGTGCGTATCTGTGTCAGAGTCTTACTGTGTTATTCATTTTTGGGACAAAAACAACAAAATTCAGACAGCTTTTTTTTTTTTTTGCAGCTTTTTAAAATTCTGTAATTTAATGTTAAGACAATACATTTTTTACAGGAATAATAGCAAATAGTAAAAGATTAGAAAAAGTAGTGCGGTTGAACTTCATTCTCTATGTTGTGGTCAAACAGCTGTCTCAAATTGGGTCTCAAATTCACAAACACACAATGATACACAAAAAAATAAATACAAATAAAAATAATAAAAAATAAAAAATACTGTAACAAAATTATTAAGAAAAGAAAAAAGAAAAAAATTAAGGCAGTGTGTCAAATAATGTCTTAATGTTGAAACTATTCAAGATGTACTGTTCAAAAGTTTGCAGTTGGTAATAATTTGAAATGTTTTTCAAAGAAAAGGCTGCATTTATTTGATCAAAAACAGTAATTTATTCCTGTGATACAAAGCTGAATTTTCAGCATCATGACTCCAGTCTTCAGTGTCACATGATCCTTCAGAAATCATTCTAATATGATGATTTGCTGCTCAAAAAACATTTCTTATTATTACCAATGACAGTTGTGCTGCTTAATATTTTTGTGAAAACCATGATACATTTTTTCTAGGATAGTTCAAAAATAGTTTATTTTATTTATTTCGCATCTATTTGAAATATAAATCTTTTGTAACATGATATAAATGTCTTTTGTCACTTTAGATCAGGGGTGCCCAAACCCTAACTAAACACACCTGAACCAGCTAATCAAGCTCTTACTAGGCATACTTGTAACTTCCAGGCAGGTGTGCTGAGGCAAGTTGGAGCTAAACTCTGCAGGACATCGGCCCTCCAGGACCGAGTTTGGGCACCCCTGCTTTAGATCAATTGAATGCATCCTTGATGAATAAAAGTATTAATTTATTTTAAAAAATAAATAAATCTTACTGAATACAGAAAGAACCACTACTGATGAATTCACTACTACAGCAGTAAGAGTACAGATACCTGTAGTAACTGTTGTGTTTTGGTGGAAACTGTGGGACCTATTTTTGTAAGGTACTGTAAGACAAGGTACAGCATGTGCTTTACACATGAGATCTATACTCCATAACACACTGCGTCCCAATGGAGCCCGCAGAGAAAAACCAGCTGCTAATTAAAAAAAAAAAAGTTGACACAGCAGGTCTATCAGAGCCAAACGAGAAGAGCTTACATTAGCATCACCTCCACTACATGAGCACCTCATCACAGCATATTAACACTACCTGAGTTTAAGATCGGCAGAGACACTCATGCAAACTATGTTTTACATCTTCTGAATCACTAAGGCCTGTAAAATACTCTACTCAAGTGCATAAACACAAACAAACTATGCAAGCTCAAATGCATTTCAAAATCTGTCAGACTGCACTTAAAACACATCCAGTTTAATGGCACAGACATTTGAAGGAAACTCTATCGCCCCCTTGATTACGGAGGTCTGTTACCACTAGAGTAATCAGACCTCTAACAAATGGCAAAAGATCTAGTAAACATAACATTTTATTCCAGCCAACAAACGCCCACAAAAGGAGACCAACATGCAATGCGACTAACCAGCTCATTTTGTTTCTGTATTTGTGTTTTTGTTTTTTCAACTGTATTTCAAACTATCATGTTGATAAAGAGTTTTCCAGTGCATTTTCAACATCTTCTCACATTTGCACGTGAAAGCTGCAATCTGTTAATATTAATGATATGCAAAACTATATACACTGTATTGCCAAAAGTATTGGGTCGCCCCCTTCTAATGAACAGGTTTGACTACTTTAGTAATTTCCATGAGTATAAATCTTAATGTTT
>JAFVLL020031456.1:0-17251 GCA_021397915.2 Tor tambroides
AGTAATCGCTCAGTGGCACGGACAGGTATTGAGGAGCTCACGTTTCATTAATACTGTCTTTAAAAAAAAAAAAAAAAGGTTTCTTGAATGTGTTATAATTTCTCGTTTTATATTCTACCAGCTTTGTCCCGGCTGATGCACGTCACGTTGGATTTAATGCGCGCTGCCTAGTGTATATGTGTTTAAAGCGTTACTCGTGAATATTTTAATTAAGAAAGCCAACTTTTCTTAAATCAACAATTTGTGCTCAGTATAAACTGTAATATGTTTATTTTCCAGTGCATGGAGGAGAATTGAGTTATTTATGCGGGACACAAGTTTAGTTAACACACAAATGCACGTTTTTGTTAAGGTTAATCGCGGTTGGCTTCAATAATGCTTCCGTGCAGCGGCGTTTCGAGGATCAAATTGAAGAGGGATTCGTTTAAGCTCAATAACCATTTAGAGCCGAACAAACGCAGATGGACTGGACCTAAAGCTGTGTCTGGTTTAAATCCACTTGCCGATCGTGGCATACAGGTACAAAAGCGAGCCAGTTCTCCGGCTCCGGAGGCAGCAGATGTCGTTTCCCCAGAAAGAAACGCCAACGAAATCTGCGCCACAGCCGACCACGAACCACCGTCCCAATTTGACGGGCAAGCGAGCTCAAAACAAGACGCTCATGCTGAACATGACGGCTGCGGAGGGGGTTATAATCAAGGTACTTTCCCATCCACAGTCAGTGGCTTTAGTAACTGTAAAGGGGGAAGTACTAAAGCTCAAGGTACCTGTACAAGGAGTCAACCACCGACCAAAAAAACCCTGAAGCGGTTGTCCGAACATAGAAAAGAATTTTTCTACCGTTTGGCTTTGTGCTTAAAACGTCGAAATGGCGGGAAGCGTGAAACACACGGGCCGACAGAAGTGCAGTGTCACGCTCTGTCGTATGTAAACAGTGAAGTGTCGGTTGAGTCAGATAATATTTCTATTAAATCTACGGTCTGTGGGGAATCAGTGGGACAAACTCCACCTGCCCAGCTAGACCAAAAATACGATCAAAACACTGGTGGCCCAGATTATTTGGGGCAACAAAAGCCTCGTAGCGGAAGGGGAAGACCGAGGAAACTCTTTATTGATCATTTTGGTGGACGGGTGAAAACTACCATCAAGACGGAAGTCCGGCGAGCCCATGCGAGTAAAGCCAGGTGCACTATTTCTGGACGAACAGCAAGTAAGGGTCAAGACGTTTATATCCACAAAAATGAGGGTCAATACTGGGGGTAATTGAGTGGAAAAACATGTTTATGTGGTATTTATTTCCAGACCTCATGTTTCACAGGCAGCAAAAAGTCAGTTGGTGTAACTACAGTCCCTTCAAGAAGTAGAAGAGATAAGCAACAGTTTTATCATAAGGGTATTTGCAAAATTGTATTGATATGTACTCCCCCCAATAAAAATTCTCTCATTTACTTTACCCTCATGCCATCCCAGATGTAGATGACTTACTTTCTTCAGATGAACGTAAATGAGGATTTTTAGAAAAATAATCCATGTCTGTGAGTCCATATAATGCAAGTGGATTGAAACCCAAAAGTTGATGCCTAATAAACCACACAGTGTGATTGTAATGGTAATCCATCTGACCCCAGTGAATGAGTCAATGGGCCTGAAGTGATGATTCATAGTTAAAGTTTAAAATTAAGTGTATTCAGGTATTTTACATATGCCTGTTGTTTCAACTGAAAAGACTGATGTCATGTAAGTAACACTGTCAACAAGGTTGGTCTCTTTTTTTTCTTTCTTTTTTTTTTTTGAAGCATTAACTCTTTTGCCACTGTACAATTGTTTTATATTGCCTCACATTATATTTCCTTTTTCTTCTAATTATCTTCATTTGTGTCCATCTAAACAAAAAGTCATACATCTGAGACACATAAGGATGAGCAAAAGGAAGAATTTAAATTTTGGAGTGAAGAATCCCCTTAAGATAAGATCATTCTAATTAATGGGATTTAATGGAAATATCAGGGTTTGGGGAGCTAGTTATAGCAAGGCTCTTTATATTCGTATTGCATTTTTGCTCTTACCCTTCTCACCTTCTTTGTCTCTGATTGCAGATATCAGTTCAAAACTTGAGCTGAGACGACAACTTAGGTCAGACACAAGGAAAGACCGCAAACGATTGGTGAAAAATTCGTGCTGTGCTTTGTGTGGTGATGTAAAATACACTCCTCCCCCTAGTAAGAATCTGGCCCGTTTACTCAGTCACAGATCTAGAGCTGACCACCCCAGCCAGACTGTGTGGCAGAAAGATGCTGGTCATATCTCAGAGTCCCCGACCACAATGAATTTCTGCTTCGAGAAATACCCCATGGTGAATCTGTGCGATGTAGCCAGAGTGTTTGACATAGCCGCTCGTGATTTCTCATGTGTCTTACCAGCAGTACTAAGACAAAAGCGGAAGTGCGAAAGAGTGCAGTGCTTAAGGAAAGAATTTGATTTTCTTGTGCATCCTCATCTCCATGGCATCAAGGAGTGTAGAAGTAAGATTGCCAACCAATCCTGGGAAGTTTCCACACCAACACATAGCTGTGCTTCTTTTTCATCAGGTGATCCACCATCTGGAGCTACAGGCAGCACGTATGTTTCAGATACAGCAGAGACTCCTGATGGATCTGTCAAGGAATGGGAAGCTTGTCTTTTAAGGAATCCAGACTGCGAGAGTATGAGACAGACCGACGTCGAAGGAACTGACTGTGTACTCCCAGGGTGTGATGACAATGGTCCTGTTGTGCATTTCTGTGAGAAAGACAAGGCTGGTCCAATGAAAAACATCTCTGAAAGTCCTTCCAGCCCACGACGTGTACCACCTTTAATACTCAGACGGGTTGCTGTCAATGGTTTTGGTTTCAGAGGTGGTGATGATAATGAGGAGAACAGTGGTCTTTCACTGGATGAAGAGAAAGAGGAGGACAGTAGTAATGAGGATTCTGATGGTGAAGTGAACTCACCTGTGAGTTTCTCCTGCCAGCGAGTGCAAGCCTACATATTTTTCCCCCAATCTTCATGCGCTCGCACATACAAGACCTGGCCATTTCCTAGAACGGGCCCTCCTGATGAGCTCAGATCACAGCTGCGCACTGGACCCCGCTGGATTGTGACCACGTCATTTCCTGCCATCTTTCAAACTTCTCTCAGCGGAGCACCTGAATGCATATCAGATAAAGACATTCAAAATGAACTGTCCAAACCCACAAAGCAAAGTAAAAGCAGTGATGAAACAAGAGAAGTACTGGAGGGGCAACCACTTTGTTCATTTGTGCCAGGTGAGAACACATTAGCAGGGTTGGAAAGGACTCAGAAACATCGAGCAGAAAGTCTTAATCTAAGTGGTACAATGACTCAGGATAGTTTTATTTCAAAAGAAAGTAGAGACATACTGGAGCAGCAGCCTTCTGTGTCAGGAGAAATGCCACCCACTTGCACACTTGAAAGGACTCTGAAAGATCGAGCAGAAAGTCTTAATCCAAGAGGTACATCGACTCAAAATAGTTGTATTTCAAAGCTTTCAGACCACAACAGCAGCAGTTTAGAAACTAGAGACATACTGGGCCAGCAACCTTCTGCATTTGGTGAAAAACCGCCCACTTGCACACCTAAAAGGACTCCAAAGGGTCTAGTACACTGTCCAAATGTCATATTGACCAATGTTTCCAAACTCGCAGAGCCTGAGTCAAACCAAAGTTTGAAGAAGGCTTTGGAGGATGTTCTTGAGTCCTCTGCACCTGTAGTGACTGAGCAGGTTAACATCTGCAAATTTAATGGTCTTGGCTATGCAACATCATTAGAGGAGTGCTGTCTTTTAAAAAATCATTGCCTGCTCAAGAAGTCCAATCAGAAAGCGCTCCCAAGTGGGTCTGAAAATCAGGCTGATTTCATAAGGGAAAAAGATCGAAAATTGTCCAAAGATGTTGCGGATCCTGAAATCAGTACCCGTCCTGTTAGCCAAACCTCAAGAGCTCCATCAGTTGAGGATCAAGAGGGAAATGGTGGACAAACTCTCTATAACCCTGGGTCACTTTCGGAATTATGTCTTAAGGTAGAAATGCTAAAAGCACAGCATCCTCCTTTAATGGCGACAACTTCCTCAATGGACCAGGATGCTCAAAGTCATGGTCCAAATTCTGCCACACTGCATACACCTGGCAGCAATCCTGACTGTTCAGGAGAAGAGAAACAAAAGCAAGTATGTGACAGCTGCACAGTCACAGACTCCTCTTCTGAAGATGAAAACGAACATGTCACAAGTCTGACATCAGATGACTCTGTGGAACATGATGCTGCTGTGAGCTCGCAATCCGATGGTGATGGGACAAGTCCGATGAATGATGAAGAACAAGGCTCCACCCCTCCACAATTTCCAGCGGTTGCCGACAGCTTCCTGGATGTTTCGCGAGCATATGAGGAAGACGTCCTTGTACTGGATGTGATACAAGATGATCCAGAGTTGTTCGGGGCTGTTGTCACTGAAACTGTGAGTAAACATGACACGTCAGCAGTGGAGAACGGAACGACACAGCAGAAGACAGAGAAACTTCAGACGGAGAATCATCGCAAGATTGTCTGGGACCTAAATGCAGATGGGTAAGTCATTTAATATTCAATAATTGAACATAATGATAAATGCCTGAGGAAAGTCTTGCTGTTTGCATGAATTTCTTCTTTTAATGATAAATGTAGCTTTAGCATTTGTTTTTTTAAATTTTTTAATTTGCCTTCATTTCATTTAAAGCACCAGTGGATCTTGCCCAACAGCTGCAGACATCAAGACGAATGAAAGAATCAAAGATGGGAGTTCTCTGACAGGTCGGACTGAAATATTTTGAACCTCAAGTTAATTAGACTTTCAGTTCTGTCCTAAATGCTGATTTATGAGTTGAATTAATGTGTGCAAAGGTCCCATTGTCTTTATTGATACAATTTTGTTGTCCATCAAATATTTGAACTTTTTTAATCTTATTTTTACAAGAATGTGACACAAATTCTGTTTCTCACCCACAGTTAAGGAGACAGACCATTACAGAGCTCAGCCTGTCCAGGGAATGAGTACTTCAAAGTCGGAGGTCAGTTTGCATGTGCCTAAAACGTTTTGTATTTGTAATAATATTTTTGACAATTTAACAGCATTAATTTAATGTGCTTTTTATTTGGCCATTATGTGCCCAAAGGGTGTGTCGTTAGTGTAATTGCGTGGTTTCTCCTCAGGCAAAAGGGGCAGTAAGAGTCTATGAGAAATCTGTTTGTTTCTGTTGTTGGCACAGAAATGAAACCGATATTTTGTTCTGAGTACTTTGTGATAAGATGAGAGTTGATATTTAATGCCCTTTCTTGCAGAATGCCAGAGACTGCAATAACAACCAAGAAATGAGACAAACAAACAATCAGTGTGGTATTACAGTAATAAACACAAGAGCAACAAGACTTGTGATGGACACATGCAGTAATGGTAGGTCAGAAACAAATCAACCGGATCTGTGGCACTTTATGTACAGAAAATCTGAAATTAATCTACCTGAAATGTTCATAATTTCATCGCTTATGAATTGAGTGTTTCTGAATATATGTGGTCAAATATGTAATCTAAGCAAAACTGTCACATTCTGTTTTATGTCCAAGGGTATGAAGTGACTGCAAAAGAGACATCTGCTTTGAGAACTTTAAACAGTAATGTGAGTATACTCCATCTGTGGCATGGATAGATTAGAGAGCTATTCTATTCATTCCACCATGACTTTAATGTCCACATAATAGCACATTACCAACCAAACTTCTCTCTATGTCTTCAGTATTGTTGGTTCTACTTTAGTGAATATAACTCCTGCATGCGAAGTGCCTGTCGGTTCCTGCACATACCAAGAGATGGAGATGAAAAGGTGTGTGTTATGTCATTCTGGTTCAGTGTTTTTTGATACGAGTGCCCCCTTCTGGTTTAAGTTGCGTTTGAGTCGTGTTTGTAGGTTATGATTGTCTTGAGGCTTGTTTTTTATGTTTCAGTTCTGCATGGATACAGTGAAGAAGTTCTGTCATACTGGGAGTCATGCTCTTATTCTACGAGCAGGTAACAGGACTTTATTATAGCAGTATGGAGTTTTGGAGTGAATTATGCTGATGAATAATCTAGGGCTGCAACAATCGATAAAATCGATTATCGATAATGAAAGTCATCGACAACGATTCTAATTATCGATTAGTCGGGTCTGCCCACAGTGCATGTCCAACTTCAGCCGCTCACGTCAAATTACAGCACTGAATTAGGCATTTCTATGGACAAAATGCATCTAAAAATAGTGGAGGAAACAGAATGAGATAAAGAGCAGAAAGTGGTCAGGATAAAGAAATGACAGTAAGACATGACTGTGATCAAAGTGGACGTGTGTTCCTGCAGAACATTCCTCTTACCTGTTGGTTAACACTGAGTTTGTTTTTATTCGTCTTTATCATCTTTATTATTACTTTAATTTTTGATTTAAACTATAGGCCTATAAACAGTGCTTAACAAATTTATTAAAACAAATTTATTTAAGGTTTATAACAAAAACGTAAGGTTTGTGCCACTGCTGCTCTAAACTAACAGTATTGGTGTTTAATAAAAACATTTAGCTTTAATCCTCCAATATGCGTAAGCTGTAACAGTAGGCTATTTCTAATGCTATAATATAATTATTGCTGTTATCTATGAAAGAGCTATGAAAGATTTTTTCAGATACCCAATTACAGTCAAAAAGCTAAATAATGCCAGCAAGAATGCATGCTGTTATGAAAGGCAGGAAGCCATTTTTTTTCTAGTGCTGTTAAACGATTAATTGCGATTAATCGCATCCAAAATAAAAGTTTTTGTTTACATAATATATATTTGTGTACTGTGTATATTTATTATGTATATATAAATACCAACACATGCATGTATATATTTAAGAAAAATGTTATATTTGTATATTAAATACATTTATATATAATATAAATGATGTAAATATAAAAATATACATGTAAATACATGTAAATATTTTCAAAATATATACTGTATGAGTGTGTATTTATATATACATAATAAATATACACAGTACACAAATATATATTATGTAAACAAAAACTTTTATTTTGGATGCGATTAATCGTTTAACAGCACTATTTTTTTCATTATGTGAATAAATACTATTTAGTTGCTTCAGTTTGTTATTAGCCCAATAAATGACAATAACATTTTTAGATTTAAACAGTTCTTTAACAGATTCCTAAAATATTTGTGTTTTCTCTTTGACGACAGGTGGTCTAATAAATTAAGCACTATATGTTTTCATAGCATTCAGTTGGCACATTTGTTTGAAGGACATTGGGCAGAATGTGCAAGTGTAGTTTTTTTTTTTTTTCAATAAAAATAAAAAAATTTTTTAGCTTTTTTAAAAATCCAATTAATCCGAAAAATAATTGGTCAACTAATCGATTATCAAAATAATCGTTAGTTGCAGCCCTAGAATAATCCCAGGTTGACGAAACGGTTTTTCTGTCTGTTTTCCTATGTGAAGTGGAGGTGTTTATGGGATATTACAGCAGTTGTTCTCCCAGTGTGAGTTTCAGCCAGAAGATTGTCAATTCTCTGCTCTCGTCTCTTCTTAATTTTTGTTTGCTGGGAGAATTTGAGGCAGTGATTAACTTGCTTCTTAAACACAAGAGGCTGGTGAGTGTGGTTGCTTGTGATCATTTGCTTTTGTGGAATCAAACTATATAAATATAGAGTACGTCTTATTTATTTTATTATGTTTTTTTTTTATGTCAGCCTCCACCTGAGATTGTGTTAGCTGTTTTTAAACTTGTGAGGGAACGAGGGCTGATTAACTCTATACCTGAGCTCATTCACCTCACCTCAAAGGTAATGCTCACATTCAGAGCATCAGATCATTATATGACATACTGGAGTTCAGAGATGATGTCCTTTTTTGCATTTTATTATTTCAGATTAGCCTTAATGCCCATTTAATGTGAGTTTGTGTGTTTAGATTGTCGAGGCAGGATGTGTATTCAGTGTGGATCAGTGTGAGGTCATGCAGAGTCATCTACAAATTATGCAGGTTCCTAGACAGCAGATGGACATTTTCCTTGCCGTTAAATGCAGGTATGTTCCCTCCCACAGAAGTTTGCATTATTGGTCTTTGTTGTTTTATCATTGATACATTACATTACAGTGAAATCATCATATGATGACACAAACCTGTTTTTATATTTGTAGAGCTCTGGTAACAAACCCCCACACCTCTGAGCTGTCAGATCTGGCCCAGGCTGTTGTTAGTGTTGAGGTAAGATCACTACCTGATTTTCCGTTGTACTTCTATAGATGTGTATATACTCTTATTGCTCCATTTTCATTTCTGTGTACTGCCATTATCATGAAAAGAACATTATTTTCATTATCATTCATTTGTGCAGAGGTTTTACGTTTGTGTGTGTGTGTGTGGGTGTGGCCAGATGCTGAAACATCAGGAAGACTGGGCTGGACTGGCTCTAGTATTCTGCAATGTTTGTGTGGAGTCACACAGTCAAATAGAACTTCTCAGGTTTTGCTGCTGTGTTACCATGGCACTGCTGAAAGAGCCCAAAGGCAAACTCACCCTACCATATGAGCTTTTTGCTGAATCAGGTACACATTGTACAGTAATTCATTTGTACAGTACCATTCAAATGTTTGAAGTTGGAAAGATTTTGAAAAACCTTTTTGATAGAAGTCTGCATTTATTTAAACAAAACTACTTCAAAAAGCATAAAATAGCTGCATTTAAAATATATTAGAGGTGTAAGGGTATGCAAACATGACGGTTCGGTACGTACCTCGTTTTTGATGTCGCGGTTTGGTATGGTTTCAGTACAGCAGGGGGAAAGAACTATACATTTTTTTTAAAAAATAATGGTTTACTGAACTAATTGCTCTTTTTTTTTTTTTTTTTTTTTTTAATAAATTCAGTTATAATTAAGTTTCTTAGGGAAAATCTATCTCAGCTTATGCTCTAAATAGGGAGCCTTTTTACATTACTATAAGGTTACAATTAACAACAGAGCCCAAACTTAAATTTAATTACTATTTATTTTTAAATATAATAATCAACACTCAACTTAAAAAATTGTATGCAGTCACGTAAATTGCACATAATGCAGTTTTTAAATTAACTTCTAAATTATATAATTTCTATTTGTAGAAATATATTCATTTACACAGTGGCTGTCATAACTTGTTTCATAACAGATTTAAATAAATATACATTAAATAATTAAGACATCACTAAAAGGTAAAGTAAAATGTGACCCTGGACCACAAAACCAGTCTTATGTTGCACAAGTATATTTGTAGCAATAGCCAAAAGTATGGGTCAAAATTATTGATTTTTCTTTTATGCCAAAAATCATTAGGACATTAAGTAAAGATCATGTTCCATGAAGATATTTTGTAAATTTCCTACTGTAAATATATCAAAGCTTAATTTTTGATTAGTAATATGCATTGCTAAGAACTTCATTTAAACAACTTTTTTCTCAGTATTTTGATTTTTTTTACGCCCTCAGATTCCAGATTTTCAAATAGTTGTATCTCGGCCAAATATGGTCCTAACAAACCATGCATCAATAGAAAGCTTTTTTATTCAGTTTTCAGATGATGTGTAAATCTCAATTTCGAAAAATTGACCTTTATGACTGGTTTTGTGATCCATGGTCACAAATATGAGTATAAAGTCTACTATTTCGCAAAATGCTCTTCTCTAGACTTAATTTCTCTAGCGAACTAACGAGCTGTGGACACTGATGACTTGCCTGAGGTAAATGAAATGCAATGTACATTTTGTTTACAATCTGTTTTATTGACGTCTTTCTGTGGTTGAAACACTGATTGAGTGATTACATGAGGATGTTAATTCATGTTTATTTTGTTAAAACTAATGGTAAAGAGGAAGGGAAGATCACGCTCCGCGCTGCCATTTGAACTGAGGTGTTTATACAGTGATCTGTCACGCCTCATCAAAGAGCACCAAAATATCATTTATTGTTTGAATTTCCTGGAAAAAAGGACATAATCTGAAAGATGAGACTTTGTTTCTCATCAAAAGTAACAATACATAAAATTGGAAGTTTCCAATGAAGTTCCACTCATGCAGTGGTTAAAACAATGCTGTATTTGTTCGGTACACATGCATACTGAACCAAAAGACACATACCGAAAATTTTCAGTACAAATGTGTATCGTTACACCCCTAAAATATATTTTAAAAATGTAATTTATTCAGTGTCACATTATCAATGCTGAAAAGTTTTACACTTTATTTTTTTTTTTTTTGTGATGCATTTTTTTCAGGATTTGATGAATAGAGAGCTCAAAAGAACAGGTTTTTTTTTTTTTTTTTTTTTTTAAACCCCTTAACTGTCACTCACAGTTTTGAACATAGACATTATAGTGCACTATCCAAACTTAAATTTGTATAATTCATGAACGAAAACATTTTGTAACATGATATTTATGTACTATTTCCATGGTAATGCAATGTGTGATTTTAAAATGGGTTTCAAAGCATGAATTTTGAGATTTTAAGTTTTCAGTTGATATATAATTTCTTATGATTTGTAAAGCGTGATAGGGAAAAAGGCAACTAAGAAGACGGTCTGTGACAAAGGTCAGAACTCTTGTTATGATGTAGATTTTTTAGGTGCACTCTTGTCATAAATTAATCTAATAATTTTCCTACATAATTTTTTAACAAAAAAAGTGGTAAAATATCTATTTAGGAGTCTTAGACCTTTCCAACGATATATAGTTTGTCATGATTAGATCAGGATTTATTGTAAAATAGTGAAGTAAACTTAGGCGTCCCACAGGGTGGACGGGTGACAGTTAAGAGGTTAAAGAAATTGTGTTGCCTTCATAAATGTCTTTACTGTCACTTTTGAACTATTTATTGCAGTCCTACTGAATAAAAGTATGACCACAAACTTTTGAATGGTAATGTAGGATTTTTGTCTACCATACTTTAAGTATAGGCCTTTACATCAGGGTGTCTCACTAATAATAAATAATATAAATAATAGTAGAAAAAAAATAATTTAAATAAAATCTGAAGTCGTGGAGTGAATTTACATATAGTCAGTTTCTATTACATGAAATGTCCTAGGGTTGCTATGTTTTTAAAGGGTCATGAAACCCCCTGTTTCAGCACCAGTTATTTCTCACCACAGTTTTAAAAAAAATGCTACAAAAGTGGGCGTGGTACACTGCAGAGAAGAGGGGAGAGAGACAACATGTACAGCTTCGGGTTCAGACAGTTTCATTTCACTCCCATTGAGTTAAAAACAAATAAATGCACAGCATTCTGCATCGGAAACATATGAACGCCCTGTTGCACCTCTAATTTTGTGGCGTTTATAAGCCTTTTGATGGGTTGTGTCAAGCAGCTGTAAAAACCGGTTACTCTCAATAAGTGAATGAGAGTTTGTGCCAAACTCATGCAAAGCAAAAAAAACATTCTCCTTCGATGCATAAATGTTTCGCTCTGTTGAAGTACGCAACCCTGACAGTCTGAAGTGTCTGTCATAGCAAATCAGCACATGCTGTTTATAATAAAGCAGCAGCATCTCATAGGATAAGAACGCACGGTATCGTGAATAATTATGAGACACCGACGCATCATCGAAGTACTATAGTCCTTTACCACGTCACAAATTGTGACAACACAATGTACATTTTAAACCCGGAAGATGAAAATAGTGCAAAAAAGCTCAAAATTAACCAGTTTTCTCCAACAACTAATATTAATGGATGCTAACATTGTCTTCTATGATGTGCAACACAAACAACTCTGCTAAAATCTGAGATAAAGTAGTCTGGGGTTTTATGACCCTTTAAATAATTTATCAATTGGAAATTGAGTATTCAGTTTCTGAATGAAATCCTGTTAAATCCTGTCCTGTCTCTGAATTAATTCAATTATCTGAATTAAATCCCGACAGGATTCCTAAAATTAATTGTTTGAAAGGTTTGGGAACCCTCATGTTTTAAGTGGATTGCCATGTCTGTTTCTGTCTGTCAGTATGTCAGCAAGTCTTGTCCAATGACATGATAAAAACCATCCTGGGGAGAATTGGAGTCTCTCTGATCTTCAGGTACCACAGGACACGAGACTGGAATAAGGTGGGTACGTTTCCTGTTTGTGGAAACGTTCTGTACAACAGGGAACCTTTGACTGACTGCTGTGTGTACTGTATGTCTTGCATGTGCTCAGGGAGTGAAGCTGGTCAGTGTGATGTTCAGACTGCACATTGAGTTCATCACTCTGAAAGGGCTTATGGGGAATGAACACAGGGCGTCTCGTTGTCAACTGGTCACTATGGCAACAGAGTTCTTCCTCCATAGCGGGAGTATTGAGGGAGCTTTGAAAATGCTGAGAGGTAAAAGAGATTTTGTGTGTGTTGTCCAGAACAAGTAAATAAGTGATCACTTGTGTATGCGTTTCTGTTCCTTCAGCTGATGGCTGGTTTTTGAGCTCCAGCATGTGGCCTTGTGAGCAGGCTGACATTGAAAATCGAAAACATGTCCTGGCGCTCTTAGCCGGGAAGACGTCACACAGAGACGCCTTTGAGATTCTTAGCAACTTACCCGGAATCAGACAGCCAATAAGTGAGTTATTGGTAATCATCATCCGTCATTGCGATATGCTAGTGTTCAAAAGTTTGGGATCAGTAAGTAGTTGTTGGGTTGGGTTTTTTTTAAATCCTGTTTTCTATCCTATTTCTGACAATATTTATTTGAAATACATATATTTACAAATGTTTCTGATGTCACTTTTGGTCAATTTAATTCATGCTTGCTGAATAAAAGTATTCATTTCTTAAAAAAACACCACAGACTTTTCCACAAACAAAAAGAGATACACTACCATTTAAAAGTAAGATTTAATTTTTTTTTTTTTTCAGAGAAATTAACTTTTATTCAGCAAGGATGTTTATGCATGTGCGTGTTTGACTTCAGAAACATTAGTCTTTGTGGTTTAGCATATTACTATCAGGACTATCAGTTAATTGTAAATTGGGTTAATTACTTGATATGCTGACTAATTGATTGAATGTAATTATATTGCATATGATTCAACCTAAATTCACATTTTCAGATGGTGTGCAGATAAACGACTATACTGAAACATTCAATGCTCATCTGCGTCTGTGCTTGGTAAAGCAGACATTACCAGTCGCTGCAGATATCCTTGAGTTCATGCTAATACATGGTATGGTGCCTGAAATCCTCCAGCTACAGAGTCTCACCCATAAACTGGGCAAACAGAACAACTGGAGCCGTGCCAGGGCCCTTTTCAAACGTGAGTCAGATAACTTTGCAATATCTCAAAATCAGCAGTTGCTGTTGCATCACCTAAACTGATCATACAAGAGTCGTTTTAAGGGAACCGTTTACAGTTGTTGAGTCACATGTTCCGTCCAACTGTCAGTAATTTTTTTTTTTCCTGATTTTACTTGCAAAATGTGGGGTGTTTTTGATGTAGCATTTAATGTTGCCCAGCACGACACTGAATATCCTGTATATTGTTTGTGTGTTTCAGGTTCTCAGTCAGCAGGGTTTTACTCTGCAGTGGTGTGTGAAAGAGACTCTCTGTTTCTGCCATGTAGTCTCAGTGAAATCGAAATGACGCTGGCCTTCGAGATGTTCATCACCTTTATTAATGCCAAACTACTGGCTCCTGCTGGAACCTCCCAGCCACTTCTCATTACACTCAGACGGTAAGTGTGTATAATAGACAAATGAGATTACAAGCACTTTAATATTGTTTAGTCATGATTTTTGAGTATGTGAGTTGTTTGGTTTAGGCATGCCGATGTTGAGGATGTAACAGAGAGTGTGTACTTGGCGGCCGGTTGTCGGCTTCTTTCTGCAGCTCTCATACCAAACCCCAAATTGAGCATCCGCTACACAGCTGTCAATCAAAGCCAAGAACAACTCTTTCACCTGGACCGTGGGTCTGCCCACAAATGGTTTTTGCAGAATGAGCGGTGGGCACGAGAGATTTGGGCAAGCTAGCATACACAAACATGCTTGTGAACAGTCCTAAAAGTAACAAATGTCTCAGTCTAATCAAAGGTTAATTTATATGTTACGGACTGTTGAAACTGAGACTTCTCGAAACTGGTTGCACAATTTGTTTGTTTTATATATTTTTTTGTTAAAACATTATTGAAGGACAAGACTGCTTAGCTTTGAGATGTAAAAAGAAAAGAGGTTTTGTAATATTTAGTTTTATGTTCTTAATTTCAACTTCCAGAGATCTGCAAACTCAAGTCGTTCATGTGGAAAGAAAAAACAATTAACAACAACCAAAAAATAACTATTGCCCCAAATATATGTACATATAAATGAAACTTTTCTAAAGTAGTATTGCATTTGTGAAATTTTCCATTTTTTTCTACTAAAGGCTTGGATAAAGATTTGACAACAGTGTTACTTTCACTGTTACCATTTGCCTTACCAATAAGAAGTTGTC
The DNA here is from genome assembly GCA_021397915.2 of Tor tambroides. Classification (NCBI taxonomy): domain Eukaryota; kingdom Metazoa; phylum Chordata; class Actinopteri; order Cypriniformes; family Cyprinidae; genus Tor; species Tor tambroides. The sequence goes on from JAFVLL020031456.1 coordinate 14,556, forward strand.
AAATTTGTTTGGCGATTACACTGCAAAAACATGGTACACACGGTAGCTCTGAAAAGGCACTTACTTACATTCACATGAAAGACATTCCATCATTGGATACAATTTTGTGTAGTTCTGTGACTTGCACATTTCAGTTTGTTCAGTTTAACTGAAAATAATTACAAATAAATTTCAAATTAATACCTATCTGATGTCAGCATTTTATTACATTTTGTTCATATTTTTACAGGGAAACAACACAATGTTTTTGTTTTTCAAGTGCCATTTCTGTGCATGTCTTTAAAGAATGAGAATATGTTTTAGGGGAAGTGGTGTGTGGCCAGGTATGGTGACCCATACTCGGAATTTGTCCTCTGCATTTAACCCATTTTTCCCAACTGCGCCCAGGGAGCAGTTGGGAAAGTTGAGCAGTTGCTCAAGGGTCTCACCTCAGTCGTGGTGTTGAGGGTGGAGAGAGTGCTGGTTATACATTTTGTCAGACCCCTATATTTAGTCATGGCCAATGGAAGTTTGTGTGGACAAATAGAAGTTTTCTTTTCACTGTCGACACTGATTTGGTAAAAATGGATATTAATTTATAGCCAATAAATAGGAAAAATTTGTTGTTTGAAATCACATTTTAAATGTCTTGAAAATGGAATTCAAATCCAAATTGGAATTCACTCATTCGAATTCGAAAATAACTGGCATTTTGAAGGACTATGTGGATGACTGTCTAAAAAAAGAAATTTTGTAGTTTAATAAGCAAAAATGATACATTTAAGCAGAGGACAACGTAAGATTTAAGAATATGTTTAGCAATATTTTAAGTTTTCCACAATTTGTTTATATGTACGAAAAAATGTATTTCTTTCATTGAATTTAGTATGATTCAAAAACGGATAACCAATACAAAAAAAAAAAAATATCGAATCCAATTTCCTCGTAAGAAATTTCAGTCCAAAAGTACTAATCCAGATATAGTTCACATGCCAGTGGAGACAGAGTACAAAAACAGGGTGGCTATTTTTGATAGGCCTGTTAAGGGGTTTATGAGATTACCTGCCCCCCGCTGCGACTATTAGCTTATGCGTGCATGTGTCCTTCCTCTCTCTGACCGAATCCCTATATGTATCCAGCCGGAAGTGTTAGGAGTTTAAGATCATGAATGTGTCTTTTTCCTCACTAGATTGTGGAAATTGCATTTAAGTGCTTGTTCTGTCTAAATGTATTCCTACTAGGCTACTGATTGAGAACATTATATAGATCAGTGATTCCTACTGAAAATATTAGTAGGTCGATCTGTACACGCATGTTTATGCTTCTCGGCTCTGCGCTTCCCCCTGAAATCCATGTGAGAAGCTGGATGCGAATTTGGTTTATAGTTAAACGCACACGAACACACATTTTCTGCTACTTATTACACTAACAGAAGATACAGCGAGTGAAGATGAACCTCATAAAAAAAAATATATTTTGATGGACTTTATATGGATTTACCATCAATCTCTGTTTTCGTATATGCTCTTAATATTTCATTATGGGCCATAAATAAGTTAACTCATACATACATTTTCTTGTGTGAGAAAATGCGTAAACACAAGAGAGTTTAAAATTAAAATGATAGGCCTACTATAGATTTTATTAAATTTTTCTGAAGAAAACTTAACTATTTGTATCAAATCCTGTGTTGAAAACATGGCTGTAATGGCTCCTTAGAAATTTTAGGTGGTGTGTTCTCAGACTCCAGACTTGAACTTCGTGGCAGCTCCTGCCATTCTTCATCACCACCATCCTCTCATCCTCCTGTGTCCACAAGAGATCTGCTGCCATCATTGTTTGAGGGCCCCTCGCAGACCCAGGTTGCCGCTCAAACTCCGGTGCCCCACATGCGAACAAACGCTACTCATGTCTGCGGCTGGAGCGGATGCTCTTTCCCATATGGATCTGTTCCTGAGCGGATTGCTGGATGAGGTTGTGGCTACAAAAGACGATGGAGAAAACAATTCAAACCCATAGTGCAGCTTGTGTGATGAGGGAGAACCCCGTGGGCTTCTACTACCTGGACTGTCAAGAGGACTTGTGCAGCGGTAAACCAAAGATCACCACATCAGGGGCGGTTCTACGTGGTGGCCAGGGGTCAATTTGGCTGGTCACACCAGGTGCCTCCCCTAGCAGATGTCTTGCGATAGGCTTGTTCTAGTAAATTTCTAACTGCGTCTGGCAGTGGTGGATCCTGGCATGTGTTAGGCAGCAGCCGCTTCTCTTCTTTATGCTTAATTTTAGGTAGTTTCTATAGCGTGATCTTAATGACAGATGTCGAGAGCGCATAATGTTATGCGATCCGTGTAATGCGCGAGCACGAATCTCTCCACTCGCAAGCGGATTTCCTTCACTCACACACAACTGGACGTGCTTTTAAATATACAGGTGCAACTCAAAAAATTAGAATATCGTGTTTTTTTTTTGTTTGTTTGTTTTTTTTTTTGTAACATTTCAAAAAGTGAAACTTTCATATATTCTAGATTCATTACATGTAAAGTAAAACATTTCAAAAGTTTTTTGTTTTAATTTTGATGATTAGCGTTTATAGCTCATGAAAGTCAAAAATCCAGTATCTCAAAATTAGATTAGATTAGATTCAACTTTATTGTCATTGCACGTGTAAGGTACAAGGCAACGAAATGCAGTTAGCATCTAACCAGAAGTGCAATAAG
>JAFVLL020031457.1:0-16228 GCA_021397915.2 Tor tambroides
AAAGTGGTTTTAAGTCAGTTATTTCTATCTTTTGCTGTAGTGTGTCAGTAGGAAATATCAGTTTACATTTCCAAACATTCATTTTGCCATTAATTTTAATAATCCAGTAAGATTTTTGTTTGCACATGGAGTCAGACAACAGCCAGTGCTCCACACAGAGATCTCATCATCATCCAGTCTGTCTGGAATGACATGAAAAAACAGAACAAGCTGAGACGGACTAAATCCAGAAGAACTGTGGCAACGTCTCCAAGATGCTTCAAGAAAAGCTATAGTAATGTTAAACGTTTTGGGCACTTGTGTAAAAATGCTGTAAAATAAATATGTTGTCAAAAATAATGTCATACATAAATTTTCTTTATCAATTAACTTCTATTAACTAAATTAAATCAACATTTGGTGTGACCATCCTTTGCATTTAAAGCAGCTTTTGCCCTAGGTGCACTTGCGCATAGTTTTTCAGGTAGCTTTGCAGGTAGGTTTCTTGAAGCATCTTGGAGACGTTGCCACAGTTCTTCTGGATTTAGTCTCTCTAAAGTTTGTTCTGTTTCTTCATGTCATTCCAGACAGACTGGATGATGATGAGATCAGATCTCTGTGTGGAGCACTGGCTGTTGTCAGACTACTTTGTGCAAACAGAAATCTCACTAGATTATTACAATTAATGGCAAAAGGATTATTACGATTAATGGCAAAATTAATGTTTGGAAATGTAAACTGATATTTCCTACTGACACACTACAGCAAAAGATAGAAATGACTGACTTAAAACCATTTTTTACCTGTTGAAAATACTAGTATTCTAATAATTTTGGCCACCACTGTATATGGAGCCCACAGAAGTCAGTAAAATATCGTGGATTACAATATAAAACTGATGTGGAAAATACAAGATACAAAGGTATCAGCAAACAGCACAATTTGTTTCTTTCTCCACCCATCTCAAAGGTAAAATTATGACCTCATCATGAGAGTAACCCTAACTGATAAGATAGAAATGCAATTATTAGTTTTTCAATTCCTCCTTGGGGCTCTGAAGAACTGTTTATGAAGTACTCATTGATAATGTAAATTTAAATTGAAAATATTTAATTCAACATTTTGATGAAACTGTTCTATGTTCTTCATCAGTACAGTGTTTTAAATGTAATTGTGCTGTATTCCTTCAAAAACTGGAATGTAACATTTTAATTTCATATGACATTTGTACAGACTTTATATTTTGTCTTCCAAATAAACTAGTAATTTACCTTCTTGAGCATGCTTTGACACTTTATTGAAGGTTTTTGATTGTAATAATTTGTAAAATAACACTTGTAGAACATTTAGTGCTTTCATTGTAATAATCTAGGAAAAATCTGTAAAATAAGGGTTTTACACTGTAAAAAAAAATCCTGGTTAAAAAAAAAACGGTCAAATGACTGGCAGCCATGGCTGCCAAGCAAAAACCGTAAAATACCGTCATTGAAACAAGGAAAAATCTGTAAAATAAGGGTTTTATACTTTCCATTTTCACATTTACATCAAATATACCACTTTCATGAATGGAGTTAAGCAGGCACCCAGTGCTGTCACCTGCAAGAAGCCGTGCTGGCTGTCAATGTCGCCATGGCCAAATCTGCCACTGTTGTCCGATGTTTAACTGAAATACAATGAATTATCATTTGTGTAATTAATTTTTTGGTTTCAACTGATCCACAAATACTTACAAAAATCAGCTCAAATGAATGAATCCCCAGTGTAAAACAGCTCTGTTTTGGGGTGCCTGAATGTGTTTGTCAACCATTTGTTTGGTCTTGAAGACTTTATGTAAACATCTGTTGTGTGAAATAGCTTCATCAGGACAGTCCTAAATAAAAATCAATACGCAATTTTTAAGATCCCTCCTATTTTGTTACAACTAATAACATTTTTTTCAGATTCAGCAAGGTGTATTTAAACCTTTGACCATAAATGTACATGTATCTTTACATTGGCCATTTCATTTTGCAGGTTTGTTGAAGCCAAAACACTTGGTGAGGAAGTTAACCAGATCAGGATCAGAGTCAGTAAGTAATCTCTTCACATTTTAGTAGCCAAATTTGGACTCTTGTCATTAAGCACATACATTTTAAAGTTCAAGTTCAACTCGTAGTTATTGGTAGTGTGATCTGTGTGGGTCCTGATTCCCCAGTATAGTGGTGGGGACACTAAAAAGCACTATCCTTAAGTTGATACATTAAACTGAGGTCCTTACTGCTAGGATGTCCTTTGAAAAGTGTAGGGGTGTAACCCTGTTGTCCCCCCTTTGTTTCATAGTTTCCTGTTAACAAAAATCTCTTGCAACTAAGGCTTTAACTTGGATAGCCTTAAATTCGACAGAAGAAAAAAAAATTTTTACGCAGGTTGCTGTCTGACACAATTTTCCGCCCACTTTTGATTGACATAATATATAGGACATACATAACAGAAATAAACAGAAAAAAAATCATATACTTTAAAAACATGAGAGGCCCAGATAGACAAAATTCAGAGAAAACCCCAATGGAACCCACAGTCTTATTTGTCCTACATCTTAGTACATTCTCCTATCCTATACCATTACATCAGTTAACTTTTGAGAATGAAAATCAAGTTGTCATGAATTTGGTTCTGGTGCAGAATAGTTGTTATCTTCTCTTTATTAATAATAAGTCTGTGGAGTACTCCAGATGGACAATATCTATAAAATAGGACAACCACTGCAGTTTTGACAAAGAATTAGGTGGGAACAATGATCTGATGAAAGCTTTCTAAACAGCTGTTAACCCCCAAAAGAGAGTCATTTTTTATTTAAAGACAGGTTTACAGAGTAATCATCATTAATATGGGTTCAGGATCAAGTGTCAGTTCTAAAAGTTGTGATAAAATAGTAAAGGGTTTTATTCAAATACTGAAAATCAGCAGACATTCCCAAATACGATGCATAAAAGCTGCCAAATGACCCAGAGTTACATTTATCACACACAGGGGACATTACAAGTTTAGTTTGAAAATGTATCAAGGGTGTACAATATACTCTATGGATTACTTTATAATTTATGAGCTGGTGGGCAGGGTTTTTGGACAAAGCTGAAATATTTTGCCATATTGCATCCCCCGACCAAGATATTGAGATAACATAAATATCGAGTTAGTAATAATTGAGCCAAATTATTTAGAGGCTTTTAAAAGTTTGATTACTGAAAATAGCACTGTCACATTGTGTTGTAGACAGTTAGGCAGAGAACTGATTTAGTCTTAAACACAAAGTTTTTAATCCAAACCGCACTGGCAAAAAGGACAGGAGGCATAAACCAACAGTAACTTAAAACAAGACCGGATGAAGAACACAGGAAAAAGAAGAACTTAAGTACTGATACAGACAAGGTAAATTAAAGAACTAATCATATCAGTAACTATGACAACACGAGACAAATGGGAAGATCAAACACTGGAACTAATGAAAACAAACTAAAAGTCCACGAACCAGAAACTAACTGAACATATCTGTAACAAGCAAAACCTCCAATCTATGAGGGGCAACAAGTGATTCTTCAGTTGGTTTCCATTGTGGAACCATGGAAGGTTGTACATCTAGCCATGCTTTTAATGACTTTAACTGAAAAGACAAATAGTACATCTTAAAATTCAGCAGTGATGAGCCACACAAAGATTTCAAGGTGTCCAGTTTGATTTGTCCCAATTTAGAGGGCATTCTCTGAAAAAAAGAAAAAAAAAAGTTCAGATTTAAACCTCTAGTGCTCCTCGCATGGTAGTCAAAAATGAGAGAGATTTTTTATTTTTATTTTTTCAATGAAATTAATGTACTATATTTTAGTTCAGTAATGTTTTTATTTAATATTTTGTATTCATAGGGGATTTTATGATCATAAACTGTATTCATGCAGTAGAAGATAATTAAAAGATTTGAAAAAGATTTCAGATTTTCTTTTTAAAAAAGACACTTGACAGATTATTGCTGAAGTGATAAAGTAAGTGATAAAGTAAAAAAAAGTATTATATACAGAGAGAGAGAGAGAGAGGGGGGGGGGGGGATGGCATGATGAAACAGAACAAACTGAGACAGACTAAATCCAGAAAAACACATTTCAAAAAAAGTTATAAATTGATTTGCATTTTAATGAGTCAAATAAGTATTTGACCCCCTATCAATCAGCAAGATTTCTGGCTCCCAGGTGTCTTTTATACAGGTAAAGATCTGAGATTAGGAGCACTCTCTTAAAGGGAGTGTTCCTAATCTCAGTTTGTTACCTGTATAAAAGACAGCCTGTCCACAGAAGCAATCAATCAATCAGATCCACCATGGCCAAGACCAAAGAGCTGTCCAAGGATGTCAGGGACAAGATTGTAGACCTACACAAGGCTGTAATGGGCTACAAGACCATCGCCAAGCAGCTTGGTGAGAAGGTGACAACAGTTGGTGCGATTATTCACAAATGGAAAAAACACAAAATAACTGGCAATCTCCCTCAGACTAGGGCTCCATGCAAGATCTCACCTCGTGCAATTTCAATGATAATGAGAATGGTGAGGAATCAGCCCAGAACTACACGGGAGGATCTTGTCAATGATCTCAAGGCAGCTGTCACCAAGAAAACAATTGGTAACACACTACGCCGTGAAGGACTGAAATCCTGCAGTGCCCGCAAGGTCCCTCTGCTCAAGAAAGCACATGTACAGGCCCGACTGAAGTTTGCCAATGATTCAGAGGAGAACTGGGTGAAAGTGTTGTGGTCAGATGAGACCAAAATCCAGCTCTTTGGCATCAGCTCAACTCGCCGTGTTTGGAGGAGGAGGAATGCTGCCTATGACCCCAAAAACACCATCCCCACTGTCATACATGGAGGTAGAACATTATGCTTTGGGGTGTTTTTCTGCTAAGGGGACGGGGCCATGTACCATCAGGGCCAGGGCATTGAAAATGGGTTGTGGATGAGTATTCCAGCATGATAATGACCCAAAACACACGGCCAAGGCAACAAAGGAGTGGCTCAAGAAGAAGCACATTAAGGTCCTGGAATGGCCTAGCCAGTCTCCAGACCTTAATCCCATAGAAAATCTGTGGAGGGAGCTGAAGGTTCGAGTTCCCAAATGTCAGTCTCGAAACCTTAATGACTTGGAGAGGATCTGCAAAGAGGAGTGGGACAAAATCCCTCCTGAGATGTGTGCAAACCTGGTGGCCAACTACAAGAAACGTCTGACCTCTGTGACTGCCAACAAGGGTTTTGCCACCAAGTACTAAGTCATGTTTTGTGAAGGGGTCAAATACTTATTTGACTCATTAAAATGCAAATCAATTTATAACTTTTTTGAAATGCATTCTTCTGGATTTTTTTTGTTGTTGTTGTTATTCTGTCTCTCACTGTTCAGATAAACCTACCATTAAAATTATAGACTGATCATTTCTTTGTCAGTGGGCAAACGTACAAAATCAGCAGGGGATCAATCCCCCCCGTATGTATGTATGTATGTATGTATATATATATATATATATATATGGTCTATGTATTTTTTGCTGTACAAATAAATGGAGCATTGAGCAGAAGAGGATTCTTTTAAAACATTAGAAAATATTTCAGATCCCACAGATACAAATCTAGTAGGCCTACAGATTTGAAAACTATGTGTGAATGTTATAATGAACGTATAGCTGTTGTAATTATTATTATCATTATTATTGTCTTTTTTTATATTATTTTACAGAACAACAGTAAAATTACAATACTAACATTTAATGTTAATGGAGCTTTTATTTTTTTGTTGACAACAGCATATTTATAAATGATTCTCATATAGGACCTTGGGAAGATGTTTGTTGCATGTATCACATTGTCACATCCATGCCTTGTAAATATTCATAAAAATATTACTAAGCAAGTAATATTTTGCAGTGCTGTTAGCTGGCATCATCAGGGTTGAAAGTCCAAAGCGAAAGGAATATATATGCTGAAATTACCGTGTTACTCGTCAGTTGCTCAGTAATATTTTTATGAATATTTACAAGAATACATGCAATTCGTGGGTGTATTACAAAATGTTCTGCAGTTTTTAATTTAACTGTTTAAGCCCATTTTGCGATTTCAATCATCATACAGTAACCAGCATCAACCACCTCTTCCTCTTCTCATCAAGTATTATTAGGTACAATTTATTCAGTCTTTTCGCTTATTCGGCCAAACACTGAAAGAACTTTCTTTGCTATGTTCGGCCGAATAATTTCAGTTGCTGAACATTCGGTACATCCCTAGCTCAAACATTGTCTGTTGCCTGTCTTGCCTATTTCAGAGATGCAAACTTCAGGCGATCATCGGGCACTCAGTGCTCATGTATCTGCCTAGAGCAGCCTTAGCTCGGCTAGTCCTTCTGCCACTTGCCACTGGCTCTGATGTCTCTGTAGTGATTAAACATGAGATACAATTTGTTTTGGGTATATTTAACAGGCATTCATAGGCTCGTTAATCTATTATTTGTTCCTGGTCATATCGTTTTGGCTATGACTTAATTCTTGTAATTTTGATTTTATTCGCAAAATATTTAGACTTTATTCTTGTATTGCTACAACTTTTTCTCTTCTTTTTCTCAAAATATTATCTTAGATTTTTGTTTTTAACATGGCACTAAAACGCTGTCATACATAATGCTATGCCTTTACTCAGAATATTATGACTTTGATCTCATGTTGCTACGACTTTGTTCGCAACAATATGGCAACGACTGTATTCTCGTAATTTTGATTTTATTCTCAAAATATTATTATTTTATTTATTTATTTATTTATTTATGTAGCGTGCCACTAAAACGCCATCGTAGATCTTGTCTGGGTGTTTAACTGCAGAATGTTAGTCTTGTAGGCTACAGTAGGCTATTTGCCGTCTAGTCATAGCCAATAAAGCATTATGGTTTTATAACATTTTGGCCAGATGAAAGGGAAACTATAGGCTATATTTTCCCTCACTACTCAAATTGTCTAAAGTTAACAGTATTCAGGCTATATAAATGTCAAGCCAAAACGAATTAATTTAAAGTGAAACTAAAACCCTCTCTCATTCGGCACAAATCCAAATGTTTCCATATTAGCCACATATTGGATATACTTACTTCACTCGCATTTTCGGCCTAAAACATCACTCACAAATAACAACACAGTGAGGCTGTGGTCATGCTGAATGGTACAGATTTTAATGACATTGACATTTATATATTTCAGTGATTTTAATAAGAAACCTACAGCTAGCCAATGTAATAATTTCATAATAATAAAAATCTTTATTTTCTAGTGCCTATACATGTTACATCTCAAAGCACTTTACATAAAAAAAAACATCAATATACACCATTAAAGATGTTAAAATAATCAAAAAGAGGAGAAATACACTCAAAACACTTGAAAATAAAATATGGAAATAAAATAATTTTCAACCAAAAGAAATGTAAAAAATTATTCAGAGCAGCACCATGACTCTGACAAAAATCCAAAAAAATAAAATAAAATAATTTACAGCCACAATTTTAGAAAATAATTGTTTACTCATTTGGTATGAAATATTGTCGTTTAAATATGAGTTTTGGCACACCTGACTGAGTGGCATTGTTCTAATTCTGCCATAATAAATTAGTCTTGGACGAGCGCGCCGGCACATTCACTTGGATTATTTTCTTATAATAGCATAAGAACTTAAATAGTTGTGTTTGGTCATAATAGTAGAACACCATTCATATAGCTACGTTTGTATGCTTTTGTATACTTTTGTATTGGGCAGCTTGAAATGTGAAATTGAAATAAACTGTCAAATCGAAAACAAAATATAAATGCAAATATGCATGAATGACCACTTTTGCATCACTCAATTTGTTGCTTTTTAATTTACTTTTAGTAAGGCTATTAAATCAGCATGCTGACTATAGCCCAAAGTAGCCTACATATCGACAATGCATGCGGAAAGCGCAATAAAGTGTGCATTTACGAATGATGAAAACGTAAATGGGTTTTCCAAGTCCTTTTTACTAAATATTTGTGTGAATTATATTTTAAACGGTATATTTTAATATATTTTATGACACTATCAGAAAAAAGAATTCTCATCAGAAGCAGTCTAATCTGGCTTATTTGATGTTTGATTCACTGCGGGTTCCCTCTTATGTCATACTCCGGGGTTCCTTTGGGCATTTATGCACATGCGCACTCTTCAAAAACAACGCGTATAGAGAACATGCAAAAATACATTAATATGCATTTATACTTACACAGAATGGAAGTAGGGGTGGATGATGTGGAAAAAATATCATATCACGTTTTTTTTTTAGTAATATCACGATTCACGATTTTATCACGATTCTTTGTCATGTTGGTTTTACTGTTTTGCAAGTTGTCTGAGCATTACAGCCAAACTAATTTCTCTATTTTCAAGACGAAGCCTTTCAAAAAAAAAAAAGAAAAAAAAAAGAACAGCAGATATTTAGGCCAAAGTGGGCAAAGATAAAAATCTTTGTCATTATTTTATCTTTCTTATTAAAAATAAGAACAAAGATACACATTACAAATACACAATATACAAATAAAACAAACAGTGTTTTATTTTCAGGTACAATAGGTGTATTTAGCAGGAGCATTCAAAAATTTGAATGAACAAATATAAAAACAAAAAACTATATAGACTGATTCCTAAAGCAACTGTATTAAAGTTTTTCAGTCAACAGTAGTGAGTGATTTTTCTCTTTGCTTTTTGTTGTTTTATTAACATTAAAGGAATAGTTCTCCCAAAAATAAAAATTCTGTCATCTGTCTGTCAATTCTGTCATAGTGTTTTATATTTATACCATCATTTACTCAAAAGTTGTTTTAAACCTGAGTGAGTTTCTTTCTTCTGCTGAACATAAATGCTATTTTGAAGAACATGGAAAACCAAACAGTTGCTGGTCCACAGTGACTTCCACATGATTTTTTCCTACTATCAAATTCAATGTGGACCAGCAACTGTTTGGTTACCCTCATTCTTCAAAATATCTTCTTTTGTGTTCAGCACAAGAAAGAAATTAATACAGGTTGGGACAACATGTGAGTGAGTAAATAATGACAGAAATTAAATTTTAGGGTGAACTATCCCTTTAATGACAGCCGACAGCATGTTTAGTACTGTCCCTTTAAGACCTGCACGCATCTAATATACAGGCACGTATCCGTTTTTCTCTGAACTGTTTACTTTCATATTAGACATAACCAACCGAGTCTATATGTAAACCTTGTGTGTTTTGACAGTATTAGCACAAAAGATAACTTAGTTCAGTAATCAGGCGCTGTTAACAGGCTTTTTAGTGCACGAATGAAACATTTAACCGGCAAGGCTTGCGTGCAAATAATGTACTTTTGCGATCGCGAATAAGTGCAGTGTCCTGTGTACCGCTGTATGTCGTGTTGTACGGAGGCACCAGAATGTGTGCTGTAGCACGATACTATGATATTTCTTCAAAAGCAGATCGTGGAGACATTTTTATCGTCCACGATCAAAAATTGTCATATCGCACACCCCTAAATGGAAGATATAGATTGTACAGCATGTTAGCTTGCTTATTTTGCTCAAGAGCATAATTTATATAAGCCCACGTCTTAATAACAAGAAAATATGATTCTAACTACAGGTCGAGAGCTGTAGTTCCATAAGTTTGCGACGCTGTTTGCAAATGTTCGTTTGAACTATGGATTCGGGAAACACCAAATCATTGAACTATGTTGGTAACAACGGAACTTGTGACCATAGTTGGCTAACGATGCTTTTGGAAAAAGAACCCCAGAGCTGGCCGTGGTGTTTGACTACAGAATGTTGTTCCTTGCGCCACCTGGTGGATATTGTGTGAAGCACAACGTTTTAAAATAATCTGAAAAAGCTCCTGTAGGGAGCTCCGTGATCACACGTGCCGGATTGCAGGCTGCCACGTGAAAATAGATGCATTTTGAATGGCCAGATCTGTATCTGCCACCTCCGTACTCCTTCGAGCTTCTTGCCCCAGCAACCCGTGACAGAAGATAGGACCAAGAAAAAGATGGACTCAGAACAATTGGGGCAGAGGAGCATCTCTTTACCATCCGTCTGGGCGGTCGGGCTCTGGAGCAATAGGACTTTATTCAACATGTTCATTTTGTGCCCTGGAGTGACAGCACATTGAAGGCTCTTTTTAGGATTGGACTGGATGACTATCTTTTCTACCAGGTACGCACAGCAGCTACCACATGTTTCCTCCTTCAGTATGTAGACTACATGTTGTGGCTGGGAGGTTCTTCCCTTACAGTTGGTGAGGTTGAGGAAAACACCAACTCCACTCAACCACTGTCACCCCTGTGCATGTCTGTCCATGAGTTTGTTCCAGAGTTTGCCACAACCCATGAATCCGCTCCAGTGTTAGCTCCAGTGCATGTCCCTACACTTATTGATACGCCCCTGCCTCAGCCCCTATCCTCTCTCCAGAGTCTGCTCCAGGATGCTTTCCAGAGTCCGCTCCAGGATGTTCTCAAGAGTCTTCTCCAGAATGCTCTTCAGTGTCCGCTCCCGAATGCTCTCCTGAGTCCGCTCCAGAAAGCTCTCCTTCATCTCTGCTGGTCCCGTCCAGCCCTCCATCATCTTCTGAGTCTCCTTCGCCTCCACTGGTCCCATCCAGCCTTCCTTCGTCTCCTGAGCCCCCTGTGTTAATCAGCTCCACTCCTCCAGAGCGTCCTCCAGTGCCCGCTCCTCCAGAGCACCCTCCAGAATCCCTCTGGGCATTGAAAGGCCTGATTTTCCCCAATATTTTTATTTTTTTTGGGGGGGGGGGCATATTTGTTGCCATAGTGGCCGAGCCGGGGAAGGCCACGAAAGCTCCTCCATGGCCTCCTGAACTATCTTCTCCACCATGGCCCCTTGAACTTCCTGCTCCGCCATGGTCCCCTGAACTTCCTGCTCCGCCATGGTCCCCTGAACTGCCTGCTCCGCCATGGCTCCCTGAGCTCTGTGCTCCGCCATGGCCTCCTGAACTGCCTGCCCCACCCTGGAGGCCTCCCTTGTCTCCGCCCTGTTCCTGATCTGCACCAGCCTCCAGGGCGCCCGTCACATTTTCAGTATGTTTTGAGTTTGTTTTCATTGTGCTTTCTGTTCTACCTGCCCTGACCAGTTCATTCTGTTCCACCAGTGTCTGGTTAATTATCTCGTTTGGTTTAGCACTTATAGCCCTGCCTTTCCCCTGTTTCCTTGTCCTGTCTTATGTCATTTTAAGAGGTTGTGTTCTCTTATTTTCCAATGTGGATTTATTAAAGATTCTGTTCATTTGACTGTCTGCCTCCTCCAAACTCTTTTGAGCTTCTTGCCCCAGCAACCCTTGGCAAGTAGTGATTTGTATGTGATTTTCATGAGAGTTGGGATATTTTCACAACAATAAAGAATGTGTAGATGTGAAAGGCTAATGCAAAATTAGATGCTTATAAAAGGCTATAAATAGCATATTTCAACAACATTACATGACCAAAATCTACATGAGATCGCAAATGGAGGTTATTACAAACATTCTGAAGCAGCCAGACCCTCAGTTTCACAATGGACAGGGCAAGGGTCTGTGAGTTTTTGTTTCTTGAACTAAATGCACTTATTTTTTTGTAAAACCTTCATTTGAGGTATGAACATCATTGTGTTTCATCATTCTACTTCTGCTCTCAAAAAACATTTTTATTTATTTACTTTATTATTATTATTATTTTATTTTTTTAATTCATCCAAAAGTAAAAGAATGCTTTTGTTTTGTTATTATACATCATGTTATACAAATAATCATATATTTTAGTTAAAGCAATTTTTATAATACTGAGAATTATTTCCTTTTTACTCAATTTGAATTGATTGTTTGTATGTACTTGTTTAACCTACATTGTGGGGACCAAATATCCCCTCAAAGAGAGTAAAACATGAACATTTTGACATTGTGGAGCTTATAAATCACAATAACTTGTGTTTTGTTGTTCTTGTTTTATTTATTTATTCTTTGCGAGGAACAGTTGAGCGCAAGCTAACCTTGATGGGAAACATCATATACGAGGAGTACAGAGAGAGGTTTGGAGAGTGTACGACCAAACAAACCATAGCCCCAAGACAGAAAGGATGGATGAGAGACACATCGAGTTGCTCATATCAGACAGGCGTCACCTGAGGAAGAGGTGGAGGAAAGCAGCCCCAGAGGAAAAAGAAGGCCTCAGGCTGTTATGGGATGACCTTAAGCAGAGGCTGGCCAAGCTACGCCGGGCAGAATGGATCAGGAGGCGGAGGAAATGGAAGAAGAAGGAAAAGAAGAACTTCTTCAAAGACCCTTTCAAGTATGCTCATCAGCTGCTGGATGAGAAGCGGAGCGGTAAGCTGGCCATCACTAAAGAGGATCTGGAACATTATATCAAGGGCCAGTGTACGGATGCAGCCAAAGATACACCACTCGGCTCACCAGGTTATGTGCCATGCCCAGATCCCCCAAGGACCCCTTTCGACACCTCCCCACCCAGGCTGTGTGAGATTAGAGAGGTCCTCAAAAAGGCCAGATCAGCCTCAGCACCAGGTCCAAATGGGCTTCCACACAAGGTGTAAAAGAATTGCCCACAAGTGACGAAGATCTTGTGGAAGCTCATGCGGGTTGTGTGGAAGAACCAATCCATTCCAGCTGAGTGGCAAGAGGCAGTTGGAATCTTCATTCCTAAGGAGCGGAATTCCACGACAATTAATCAGTTCAGGAGCACTGCCTTGCTGAATGTGGAAGGGAAACTGTTTTTCTCAGTTTTAGCAAGAAGGATGACCAGCTTCCTCAGCAGCAACCACTACATTGACAAGTTGTCAAAAGGCTGGGCTCTCAGGTTTTCCAGGATGCATTGAACACACATCCATGATCTGGGAGCAGATACAACGTGCCAAAAGAGAGAAGCAAACTTCATGTGGTGTGGCTTTACTTGGCGAACGCTTATGGCTCAGTACCACATAAGCTGGTTGAGTTTGCTTTGGAATTCTTCCAAGTTCCAGCGTGTGTAATTACTATCATAGCCAAGTACTTCAACAACCTGCGCATGTGTTTCTCTCTCGATGGCCTTATGACTGGATGGCAGCAGTTGGAGGTCGGTATTGCCATGGGCTGCTCAATATCCCCTATCCTGTTTGTGGCAGTGTTTGAAATCATCCTCATCGGAGCAAGACAGACGGCCAGAGGGCTGAGATCACCATCAGGAGGAAGACTCCCGGCGCTGAGAGGGTACATGGATGATGTGACAACCATCTTACAGACAGCTCCAAGTACAGCCCGGCTCCTCAAGCGCCTTGACGAGCTGATACATTGGGCTAGGATGAAGATTAAGCCCTCAAAGTCTAGGAGCCTTTCAATCAGGAAAGGGGTGAGGGACGACAGGACGGTGTTCACAGCAGGAGGGGAGAAGACACCATTGCTGAAAGAGCAATCCGTCCGAAGTCTTGGAAGGGAGTATACTTCAGAGCTCTCCGACAGACAGATGGGGAAGTTGGTGCAGACGCAGCTAAGAGAGGGGCTCGAAAAAAATTAACAGCAGCCAGCTTCCTGGGAAACTGAAGGTATGGTGTTACCAATTCACACTTTTCCAGCGTGTGATGTGGCCTCCGAAGGTGTCCGAAATACCATCATCCCTGGCTAGCAGGATGGACACCATCTCCAACACCTACATCAGGAAGTGGTTGGGCCTCCCGCACTGCTTCTCTGACACAGGCCTCTTCGGCAAGAATGCTCTTCAGCTTCCTTTGAAGTCCATCAACCTCGGATACAAGCAGGAGAAGACCTGTCTTGTATTTGAGCTAAAGGAATCCAGGGACAAAACAGTGAAGAGCGCAGGGGTGACCATCTGTACTGGGCGCAGATGGAGGGCCCAGCAGGAGGTCGACCAAGCCGTTAACAGGCTACAACACAAGGAGGTCATGGGAAGAGTCCAACACAGCCGAGCAAGGGTTGGGCTGGGGAGAGCCAGTCCAGTTTTGGTCCAAAGCCACAAGGGAGCAGAGGAAGTCCATGGTGGTGGAAGAGGTATCACGAGTGGAGCAGGACCGTTACCTCATCAAGGCTGTTTCCCAGGGCAAACAAGGAGCATGGACCCGCTGGGAGGACATCATTAACAGGGTCATAACCTGGGCAGATATCTGGCGAACTCTGCAGTCGTGGCTCAGCTTCCTCGTGAGGGCAGCGTATGACACCCTCCCTTGTCCCCGATATCTCTCCCAGTGGTTCGGAAGTGAGGACAAGTGCCCCCTGTTCAATAAAGCCAACACAGGCCTTCAACATATCCTGTCGGGGTGTAACGTTGCATTGATGCAGGGCCGCTTTAGATGGCGGCATAATCAGGTGCTGAGGAAGTTGGCGGAGCAGTTGGAAAGATGTAGAGCCCGGGCAAATAGCTCTTCAGATCCCCTTCGGCCAAACATCCCGTTCCTCAGACCAGGAGAAGGCGGACAGAAGACAGTGGTGGGAAGGACAACATGTCTGTTGACTCCTGGAAAGGGATGGGAGATGCATGTTGATCTGGGCACCCAGCTTATCTTTCCAACAGAGATCACCCAGACAACATTAAGGCCAGACGCTGTGGTGTGGGCCACAGCGGCCTAGAAGGCCCTCATTATTTAGCTGACTGTGCCATGGGAAGAGGGAATACCAGCGGCGCACGAGTTCAAGCGGCTCAAGTACTCTGATCTGGTGGCGGAGTGCAGAGACGGTGGATGGACTGCGACCATCCATCCCGTAGAAGCTGGATGCAGGCTCTTCATGGGAAAGTCCGCACTCCAACTTCTCCGAGCTGCTGGGACAACTGGGATAAGCCTGAGGAGAGCTATCAAGGAGCTGGCAGAGGAGGCAGAGAAGGCAAGCTAATGGTTGTGGCTGCGGAGGAGGGACAGGAATTGTGGCTCGGTACCCCAGTGAGGGCTGCTGCAGGAGGTGTTGGGGAGATGTCCCCACAAGACACTGCCCCTCCCACCGGGAGACGTACTGGATAGGGGGCTAAACGTCTGTGAACGGTGGCACCAGCTGATGACCCTGCAGCTGGCCCAAAGGTGCACTGGAGGAGGTGCGGCAGGCAGAAATGTCAAGCAGAAAACACCACCTGTATATTGAAATGAAAAAAAAAAATTATAAGATGTAAGAAATATAAGAAAGTTTTCTATGAGGATTGTGTAGGGACAGGAGATAGAAAATAGAGTATAAAATGTATTATGTTTACGGAAAGCCTCCCATAAATCATGGCAATTTCACATGCGTGGGTATGAAGGGGTCAACAATATCCCTTATGGTTTGACCTATTAAAATAAAATACATGACAGACACTTTGAGATTTTATATTTCAACTTATATTTCTCACAAGAGATTCACTGATGAAGCAGTCTTTTGAACAGTGGCCTCTGTTTTAGCTATCCTCTATGACAGGGGTGGGCAAGTAAGTTTGGCATCGGGCCAAAAAAGAAATTCGCCACTAGATGGCGGGCCAGAACATAGTCAAAGGATAATTTAAGAAAGAAAAATGCACTATAATTGCCTGTGACAGACTGTTACATTGTCTTTTGTAACTGGTAGTGAGCTGTTACTCTGTGCTGTAACATCTGCTTATGATCCTTGATGGTCGTTGGGACTTTATGTCTTAAGAGACCCTTTTAGCCTTTTGACATTTGCATATAATTCACAGACCTGGCCCCACATTCTACCTTTATATGGGTGCTAAATTGCCAATGGTTGTCCCCCCACTGTCAAAAAGATGCTAAACAGATCGACTCTCTGTTCTCTCCATCGGACTTCAAACACATTCCAAAGAGAACTAAATGACCCTCGGTACCAGGCACCAACGGCCTGGCTGACCAGTGGACTACCTCCATGATTACAATACACATAACACACACACATAGAGACATTTTCTTTATTTAGACCATAATTAATCAGTTACAAATGTATCTGGTATATGCATGTGTTGTTTGTATGTTTCCTTATTATATTAGCCTAGTTACCACTCATTATTCATATTAGTAAGCTCTAAACACTCATATTCAGGTGTATGAATGTATCTCTTGTTTAATATCTTCTAGGTGTTTCTTTCTTGGTATCAAAATTAACTGCTCTTCATTCCTCAAACAATGATGTACACTATGTGATCGTGAAATGCATCATACTATTTTTACTGTACTGTGGGAAAAACTACACCGATTCTTCAGACCAG
>JAFVLL020031459.1:0-23782 GCA_021397915.2 Tor tambroides
GCCAGTAATCCAGCGAATCGTATTCTGCATATCTTCAAACCATACAACAGCTGATCTTCAACCTCGCCTGTCTTTGGAAGCTCTCTCTGTGGTGAACGACCCATATATTTCTGCATTTCTTCCTTTCCACTACATCGCTCATAAACGTGCGGCCTCTCCATCAAAGGAATATTTTAGCGTGTGACTTCCCCGCTAATATTTGGCTGGCAGGCAGGGATGGACACGCTTGTAGTGGGTGAGAGGAGAGTAATGTCACACCATTCAACCCCGATTAACTTGCTGAATACCAGCCGGCTGCAGAGAGCCTCAGTGCTGGAGACTAGAACTAATTTCACTTTATACACAGATATTGACACGCCGCAGTTTAGAAAGTCATTAGGGTGGGGTCAGCGGACTAATAACGACTTTGAAGATGGAAACGGAGGCTGTCTGCTCAGCATGGAGTCAGAGCAGCGTTTAAGTGCACTTTAATATCGGAGAGGACCAAAACACTTCAATGGGTTGCACGAGATGTAAAATGGTGCACCTGGTAAAGATGCTCAGACTAGTGATGAACCTAAAGGTACAATGACTAGTATCATCTCAAACATTTATTTACATATACATTTATTTCATTTGGTGCACCAATAGAGTTTGGGTTCCTTGCCACTGGCGCCTTTTGGCTTGCTTAGTTGGGGATACTTATTTGCAAATATTGTCAACTTGATAGCACACTATTGGAAGAGAACTGAACTGAGCTGGACGATGACGGCACTGAATCAATGATGAAATGACTTTAACTGTTTACTATTGTCCTCTTTTTTACAGAATTAAAGTTTGTTTGCATTATTGAAAAACTATTTTCTTGTTTAATACTGTAAAGCTGCTTTGGCACAATCTGTATTGTATAAAGTGTGACTTGACTTGACATTGGAGTTGAGAAAAATGGATTCAAAGTTTTGGAACTGGTTTTTTATCAATTTCTTTTTTTTTTTCTTTCCACAAAATCTAAGTATAGCTGAGCCAAACTAAATATGTTTAACTAACCATTTTGCATTTGTAGGGACAACTCACTAACATAAGTACTTAAAAGCACCATAGAATTACAGAGGGGTTTTTTTTGGCAACATGGTAATACCAAGGTTTTTAGACATGTACCATGAAAAGTACCATTGAATTCTTTGAGAACCATGGAATATTATGTAATTGCTCTAGTAAATGAATAAAGTAATCATTTAGCACCATGGTATATATATCACAGCACCATGAAAATTATCATTGTGACTCTACCTATATATCTACAAAACCTGAAATGCATTAATCCAGGTACATTTTGCTGCACTTTTAGGTGACACGTCAACAAGAGGTGCTGTAAGTAATATTTTTTTTTTCTTTATGTCATGTGGGTTTATTAAATTGCCTAGTATCATGAAAATAAAAATATTTTTGCAAAATGATACTGCCCTGATTGAAGCATGTTTCACTGCACTTTCAAAGTAAAATGTCCAGTGACTGGTGCAAAATAGCATGTCTAAATTTCAAAGAAATTTAAATGTCCATTCAGTGGTACTAAAAGGTTAATGCTCAATCACATTTAAAAGAACGTACACCTTACACTAAACCCTATCTAGTGGCTCTTTTGTGGAGCATCGTGACTCATGATTCACTGCATCAAAAGTGCAATTGTACCAGGTGTGCTATCAAGCAAGTTTACTGCATCAGAAATGCTATACATATGGAGCTAGTTATGTGATGCAAACATCTAAATGTATTTGTTTACAAACCATGCCCTATTGTAAAAGTGTTTTGAGGTCATAACATAGTATTGTGCAAGAAATAAGTCTTTATTTATCAGTACTTCGCCCCTCTAATCATAATTTGTGTGAAAATACTTAAAATCTGTTAGCGTAATGTTCATTTCAGTTGGAAACATTACAGTCCACATATTAACAAAACGCATTATGGCCTACCAGGGAATATGTCACTCCCTAAGTAAACTACAAACATCAGTATTTGTGCTACCTGTCATGTGGCTGGCTCCAGTTGTAAAGGTCAAGTGTTTTCTGGGCCCATTTCTCAGGGTCAAATGGGGTTTTGACTGGTACCAACTGCTCACAGACGCCCCAGGGCCAACGAGAGAAACTCCTCTCCCAGCTGGGGTCACCCTCAGTTAGACCAATACATACAAACACTGGCCTACTGTAGACAAACCCAGAGCAAAGACTGAGCATCAGTCATAGTGACAAAGCATCACTTAAAACATAGAACAGTTTTAAATTAACAGGAAAATTTACTGGTAAAATTCATTATGTTTTACTGGTGTTTAGTAAATGTACATTCAAATAGAAAATTAAGTTGGGATTCATATATATTTAATATTAAAGGTACATAAATCATTTGTTATATAATGTAACATTGCTTGTTGTTATTTGTTACTAATAAACATTATTATAATGTGCTGGAATAGAGAGTTTTGCTTCTATTTGTTGCCAAACAATATGTTTAATAAAACTCCCCAAGGAAACCAAGTAAAATGATTAGATTCATACTTTCATTACCTGCATAATCCAGCAAGAAGAAACAAAAAATCTTTAAAGTAGAGTATTTTAGAGTAGAACTGAGTAAAAGCTTTTAGCCTGTCTGTTATGTTAGAGCCATTATAGATCTTGAATCACAGGATCCACATGGCCGGAATATAGAAACTGGCTCTCTTAACAAAACAAGCAGGTTGCTGATTGTTGTTCTCAAGTATTTATTTCTTATTCTCTCTGTTCTGCTTCCCAGGGAAATGACTGTAGTGCTTATTACCCCCCTCTCAGAGGCCGGGGGCTTTACCAAGGAAATACTGCCGTCTGGTGGAGGGAGGCAGTATAGATGGTTCATCTCCTTTGCTCTTCCAGTGTGGCATAAGAGGTAACAGATGACATGTAATGGTTTGCTATCTCTAGTGCATTCAGCAAATTGTTCTATGAAAAATCTGCACAAATTATAATTTAAATGTCATTTGTAGCACATATACAGAGGGTATTTGAAAATGAACATAGACCTCTGTGTGTGTGAATCTTACTGCATATTGTGCTTGAGAAACTGCTCAATGCTGAATGTTTTCTTTTCCACAGTGTTGATCGGATCCCACCAGCGTCCAGGAAACGTGACTCCAGGTAAATGCTTCTGGAGTTTTTCCACATACCAGCTATACGTCATCATCTGCATCATAAAACACCGGTTTTTAAAAGCCATTCAAAACAGTGACAGAGTAGCGTGTTTGTGGCTGAAATAAATTAGACATGTGTCAGGCTGGATTACGGACCTCCTGGTCAACAAGGCTGAGGTCTGGCCGGAGACCCTGGCAGTAGTGTAGGTAGCGCAGTGTGTTTCCTGGGAGATCACCACGAGTCAGAACCAACGAGCCTGCCGGCAATGACAACACAACCTCACGGGCAAACCTGTCCACCACGTCATTACAGCTCTGATCACACTCTCTGTTGACACACATAGACAAAAACACTGTAAATACCTACTATAAAACATAGTATGAAAACAGTATGTGCAATATTGCTTGAGTTGCAATCAGGGGTTATATAGGCCCACGTTTTGCATATTTATATACAGCAGGGGCTTTAAAAAATTTTGACGCTAAGGACCCCAAATAAGGGTTATTATCGTTAACTAAATATTACATGGAAAAACTCAAAGGAAATATAACTTTGAAATAAGTTTAAGTACTAAAATAACTGGAAATACGATGATCGTTTTCAGAGGAACAATATAAAGCCACATATTTTCATGTACAAAAACTGTGCTAAAATGTCTTTATACTGTGTGATGAAAAAAGAACTTATTGATTATAATATTTAAATATGAATTGCTATAATATTGCAAAGATATAATATAAAAAATCGGGAAGTCGTGGCCTAATGGTTAGAGAGTCGGGCTTGTAATCAGAAGGTTGCCGGTTTGATTCCCGCACCAGCACCATGACTGAGGTGCCCTTGAGCAAGGCACCAAACCCCCAAACTGCTCCCCGGGCGCTGGAACATTGGCTGCCCACTGCTCTGGGTGTATGTTCACTACTGTGTGCATGCACTTGGATGGGTTAAATGCAGAGGACCAATTTCGAGTATGGGTCACCATACTTGACAATGCATCACTATATTTTTTTATTTTTTATTTTTAAAAAACTAATAAAAATGACAAAAGCACATAACAAAATTACTAAAAAATAAAATAAAATTACTATGAAATCTATGTAAAAATAAAAGCTAATTCAAACATTAATGAAAACTTTAATAATATACAGTCTTTATGCTGTCAGAAAAAAATGAACTTATTAATTATAACATTTAATAAATATGAATGGCTTCAAAATATTGCACATATTACTATAATATTGCATATCATTTCCTAAAGTAAGGACTGGCTTTTATATTGTCATTGCACTAAAGCAAATTGTTAAGTTCTTAAAATTTGATCTTAAAATACTATCTTAAACATAATATCTTAGGTAAACATGTTAACTTTGACTGCAGGTTTCAATATAAGTAACTATAACTGGAAATAAAACTGAAATAAAAATGAACCTAAATAATAATATTAAAAAATAATAAATGACAAAAGCACAAAACAAAATTAATAAAAAATAAACTAAATTTACTATGAAATCTATATGAAAATAAAAGCTAATTCAAATATTAATAAAAACTTTAATAGTATACAAAAAATATTTAGATAACTGCTGCAAATACATATTTTCAAGTATAAAACTGTGCTAAAATGTCTTTATACTGTGTGAGAAAAAAAGGAACTTATTAATTATAATATTTAAATATGAATTGCTGTAATATTGCAAAGACAGCAAAATTGCATATTTTTTTCAAAAATGGAAGAACTGGCTTTTGTATTGTCATTGTATTAAAGCAAATTGTTAGGTTGTTAAAATGTGATCATAAAATATGATCTTATACATAATATCTTAGGTGAACATGTTAACTTTGCAAGTATACGATAAATATAAGGTTTCAACATAAGTAACTGTAGTTTGTGTATCTATCTATCTATCTGTCTAGTGTGATATCTGGCCTAGGACATGATAATTACCACCAGATTTCAGTATTTATTGCACTTCCAAAATCCCAATTAGGTCAATAATGCCTGTTTTTTGAAGTCTTTAGTGAAAAACAGTCTGTTGTAACAGCTTTACAAAGACAGTATTTGATAATGAGAGTTTGCGAGATGAAAGTGATATAAAAGTTTGTGAATGTACCTGCACATTCATTCACAAATGCTTTGACCACATGAGCAGTGATGTTAACTTTGAAGAGTTTGCACAAAAATGTAAGGATCCGTGACATTATCGTTCTTTCAGCTATTCTGTAGCTCTGTTTCTCTGTGAGCAGTGATGAGGTGGAACATCTCTCGGCTGTAATCAGCCTCAGACAGGTGTGATGAGCGCTGACAAGAGTGTCAGTCTCACCATTGATCAAAGCGCCGGTTGTGGCAGCGATGTACCAAACCTCAGCGCTCTAATCTACATGACTGCCGTGGCTAGGATGTCTAATCAAGCACAGAACTCGCCTGCTTTAATCCGCATGACTAGCGTGGCCAGGATGGCTAATCAAGCATAGAGTCAAAGCTGCAGAAGAGTGCAAGAGAGCTTTTGCTTTGATGTGTGCTGAAGCATGGAGGAAATGAGGAATTCAGGGAGTGACTGCCATGGTCTGGATGATCAACCCCAAATATACAAAAAACTCAAACTCAGATGGTTCAGCGGGTCTGTGATGTTAATGCAGTAATGCACACTGATAGACCCAATTCCAAATAATTAGTATTTAGACGGAACATAATACCAATCTGCATTTGTTTGACTATTGTAGTCTGCTGATTATAAAAACAGATATTTCTATTTCTTCTTTTTTTCTATTTCCTCTTCTTTTTTTATATTTTCAGCACTGATTTTAGGGGGAAATGTGTAAAAACTAAAAAATCTAAATATAAATATCAAGTAAGAGATAATGTCAGCTGGTCATTATCACAAAAACAAAAGAGACAATACAAGAACTGATACACGAAATAACACAAAATTATGGTTGTCAGTTATACAAATATACAAACAGTAGCCTTTTGATAATATTCAGTATTCTAGAAATGAATAAATAAACAAATATATTATTTATTTTATTTTTATTTATTTTGTATTTTTTTGTCGGAAGAACCATCATTTGGGCCAAACATTAAAAATGTTTAATGCCAGAACTGATGTATGGTAAAAAAAATTTACCCATAATTACTTCCTAAAAGAACAATATTTAACCATATTTATTTATAGGCTGCATGTATTGGACCAAAAATATAGTAAACACAGTATACTCTTATGAAATATTACTAGAATTTAAAATAAGCGTTTTCTATTTTAATGTATTTTTAAAATGTAATTTCAGCAGTCATTACTCCAGTCTTCAGTGTCACGTGATCCTTCATTAATCATTTGAGCAACAAATCACATGAGGATTTGGTACTCAATAAGCATTTCTTATTATTATCAATGTTGACAACAGCTGTGTTGCTTAATATTTTGGGGAAACCATGATCCAGTTTTACAGGATTCTTTGATGAAGTAAATCCTTGCTCAACAAAATTATTAACTTCTTTAAAAAAAAAAAAAAAGAAAAGAAACATTACTGATCACACTTTTGAACAGTAGTGTACATTTTACATATAGACATACATACGTAACTCATGTAAAAGGTCATATATATTCATTTATGAAATTACTACTTTTTTGGTGTTCAACATTGGCTTGCATATAAATCAGTATGAAAACATAAATATGTCTATAGCTATCTAGCCAGCATGCATGGAGCTATTTTAATAGAAATGTCTACTGCCTTTCTAACAGCAACATTTAAGACATTTTTCTAATCTATTTAAGGTATTTCAAGACTTTTGTGAATTAAAGATGTTTTAAAAGTTTAATATCATCCACTGGCACCCTGTGTGACTGTGTGTGAATGGTTTACCTGTGGTTTACGCTGATCATGTGTGAGATGAGGCCTGCAGTGAGTATCCAGGCTCCTGTGTTCCATAGCGTCCCCCAGCCCAGACGCCCATTCAGCCAACACACGGCCCAGCTCAGACCCAGACCAGACAGAACACACAACCCAGCATCAGCCTGCAGCCAGAAGCGCTCCACCTACATACAAGGAGTATACTCACTGAACTGTATATTAAATATCATGCATTATATAAAAAACATAACTCTTAGAATTGTTTCACTCACCACTGCCAACAGAAGAGGCTTCTCAATGTTCAGGTTTGCTCTCCAGGCAAAGAACACAGAGTAGATGCTCACCATGGTGACAATCAACCAGACAAAAACACAGTGTAGTCTGGGGGTCACATATATGCCATTAGAGAGAGCGGTAGTAACATCACATGAGCACAAGTGCTACTATACTGAATATCAGCTTAGCTGTGACTGCCTGTAATATTGATATTGCTTTTATACAGTTCTACAAATAAGAAATTGATCTAATTTCAAACACAATATGGTTAGCTAATTTGTTGCCTTTTGCTCTGCCGAAAAGAACTAAATTATAAGTCAATAATTTACCACAAAATTAGTTCATGGAAGAATAACATGTAATCATAATTATTTATGTGTCACAATATAATAGTACATAATATCAACAGTATTTACCTTCATACATATTCTAAAGCTTTCAACACCACCTCCCCATTCAGGTTTAGTGGATCAGAAATAGCCATTGTACACTGTATCCTATCACTCAACATTTTGGAGTTAGTAAAAAAAAAAATGTTTTATTTTGTTTTTTTGTTTGTTTTAAAAGAAATTAAAAAAATTTAAAAATTAATTTAATTAAAAATAAAATTAATTACATTTTAAAAATTATATAAAAAATGTTTTTTTTATTTCAGATAATTATGTTTCAAATTCTTACATTTCAAATAAATTCTGTTCTCCTGAATATTCTATTAATCAAGAAATCCTGAAAAAAAATGTATCATGGTTTCAACAAAAATATTATGCAGCACAACTTTTTTCAACATTAAAAAAAGAAAAAAAACATATTGTTATAAGTTTAAACTATAATCATTTTTCACAATAGTACTGTTTTTTCTGTAATTTTGTCAAAGAAATGCAGTCTTGGTAAACATAAGAGACTTGTTTCAAAAACATTTTCAAAAATCATTCCAACATCAAACTTTTGAACAGTGGTCTAAATAAAGTTCAATTCAAGTGATCAATTTCTGTGCCACTAGCAGCACCAAATAAAATTGAAACTGCAAAATGGAAATGAAAGTAAATGGCAAAAATTATGATTCCAAACAGGTTGCAGACAAACAGATATTTGAGCTACAAACTTACATATTGGACTGCTAAAAAAACAGAGCAATATTTTGAAAGCCGCACACAACCAGTGTTTACATTTACAGTAGCCTCTGTATATTAAACTGCGATGGAAGAAAGCCTACACACTTTACCTTTAAACTTTTATATTGTATGGTTTTCCCTCACTTCAGTGGACATCCAGCTATGTCTTACCTGTTCCACAAAGACAGTAAAATGCCAAGAAGCGCCAGCGCTAGTACTGGAGCAGACAGATCATTCACACAGTGATTCCACTGAGCCCTGAGACACAAGAGACACACTTATCAATACATCCACTATGTGTGCATGTCTGTGTGATGGACAGAGACTCAAACTGAAAGTGCTGTGAGTGTCTGAATGTTTATTTTTTTCAACATTAAGTGCAGTCTTGTGACAGCCTTCTCTCTATCTGTCTCCCAAACCCAGTCAATGGCCAATTTCCCTGCTGAAAGAGATAGTGCCCTGCCTGTGCCTTAATACCCATCTCTCTCTGACAGCTTATTTAAGCGTTGTGTGAAAGTGAGTGTGTGAGAGAGAGAGCGTTTGAGCTCCTTATGGCAGGTTTACGCTGTGACATGCTTGTTGTGTTCCCCTCTCAGGCTCTCACCTGTCCATCACGCTATGTGGCAGCTGTGGGGGGTGATGGAAAACGGCTGATTGGTACTAGCGGGACATAAAATAAGCTCTTTCTCTCTGGGGACACCCAAACGTTTGATGAGGGTGGGCTGAGGAGACGACCCGCATCTCACATGATGTGTTACACCAGTGTCATCAGAGACGCTGTGAACGTCACTGATCGTTTCTAAGCCAGTGCAACACAACAGATTTGTTATTCCTAGCAGGTTCAGCTTTTCAGTTTTGGAGGGAAGGTGGGATCTACAGTACAAGAATTAACTATGGAAGAGGTATTAACAGAGTCATTAGTCTTTATTAAATCTGTCACTTAACGTAAGGGGAAGAACACAGACAAAAAGAAAAATATTTGCAATTTTTTTTTACAGTATATGCACTTATAGTGTAGTTAAAAAGTACTGGTAATATATGGTAACTACATTATTAAGGTTAGTTACAGGGTTAGTATCTAGTTATTACCCAATTATTACAATTACTATAATACAAAGAGCCTGTACATGCAGAACATAACTGTAAAACAAAGTGCTACAGAATATGGTGTGCAGTTGTCTTGCACAAAATGATTTTAATATAAAATTGTATTATTTTAGTATTAAATAACAATTACTGTAGTTACAACATCAGTGGACATAATCAACAATTATGACTTGTTTTTACAACCATGCAACCCTAACTGATAGAATATTTGGCATTCTATATCTAAATGGTGATAACTGTATCATTATAGTATATGCATACTGAATTGCACCTGTTTCTAGTTGTTGCATTGATTTTAAACTAAATTGTGTTTTGTTTTGGTCACTACATAATTCGCATACTCGTACTTCCTTCTAGAAATTAAAATGTGGCTTCATATATGAAAACAATTGTACCATTGTAGTATTTGCATGCTGAATTGCAACTGTTTTTTAGTTGTTTTAAATATTTTTTTTTTACCGAACTGAGTTTTTTGGTCACTACATACTGTAATTCCTACTTTTCCTTCTAGAAATGACTGGATTTATTCATCAAATCATAAACAAAATGTGAAGTTGTGGTACTCTTGCAAATGCGCAGCGGAGACTGACACGGAAGAGAAGAAATTGTTGAATAAAGTCGTAATTTTTGCTTTCTTTGCGCACAAAAAGTATTCTCGTAGATGTATAAAATTACAGTTGAACCACTAATGTCACATGGACTATTTTAACGATATCCTTACTAACTTTTTGGGCCTTGAACGTGTCAGTTGCGTTGCTGTCTATGGAGGGTCCGAAAGCTCTTAGATTTCATCAAAAATATCTTCATTTGTGTTCGGAAGATGAACAAAGGTCTTATGGGTTTGGAACGACATGAGGGTGAGTAATTAATGACAGAATTTTCATTTTTGGGTGAACTATCCCTTTAATTTTTTTTGCAATTTTCTTACACTCACCATAACATTTTTAGGAGGTTCAAGTTTTCATCTGTCTTTGCCTGAAACCAAATAAATCCATATGCAGTGCATTAAATGCAGCATGGAAATAACCTCACATTCTAGTACACACATTCAATTAAAAAAAAAATTTTTTTTATAAAACACTAATGAATCTGTTGGTACCAGGCTGAAGGTGCCGTATTCAGCTCGGAGCAGGTGTGTGAGGAGGCCAGGGAGAGACGTCTGGTCTCCCCAGCTCCAGCGAGCTCTGTTGAGGTAGGAGGAAATGGGCAGGTAGATGTAGGGCACAAAGCCAGCCAGGAAACACGTCCCCAAAGACACCAGACCAAAGAAGGACAAACCCTGTGGGCAATGCATGTTACTTGTAATTGATAGATCCTTCCACTGCCAAGTGTTCAAATTTACATACCAAAACATAATTATAAAACAACAGCAAGACCTTCAGAAAACACTGGGTTATGAATACTAATCTCTGTAATGCTGTATATTTATTACATGACGTGGAGTTCTTAATATCACTGAATATGCTCTTTGAAAAGTACTTAATGACATTTACATGACTGCAAAATGTTGACAAATTGACAAAACTGTGGGAAAGCTGAGTGATTATCAATACTTACATTATGAGTGTAGAGGTGCAGGAGGGCCCAGGGAATTATGATGACAACATACAAGACCAATGTGTGCTGATTACACAGGCTCAGCCCACAGAAGAGCGCCCCCCATAGAGCAAACTGAGAAAAGCCAAAAATCTATCTAGAAATATGCATCTTACAACCAAGATGTATCCGTTTCAAACCAACAATGATTTTGCATCCATAAGTATCAAATGGACTGTAGTACCTTATTCTTGTGATGAACACTCTCTGCACAGTGGAAACAAGCTGAGAGGGAGAAAAGGACGCCCACAAACAAGTTGTTCAGAGAAAAGACTTCAGCCACGACTGACCACTGCCATACCAGCCTGGACACCGCAAAAACTCCACCCGCCAGGACAGCGCCTGGACCAGGACCAGCAATCCTGAACACAGAGAAGACAACAGTGATAAACTATAAATACAGTTTTCCAATGTTTTCTGTCATAACGTAAACTTATGCTGCAACATAATCTGATATGTAAAAGAAAATCTATATATCAAATCAACAACTGACCAGTTGTAACCATTCAAAAATGCTTGAAACTTTGGCCAACTTTATCTGTGTTTATAGAGTACACTCACATAAAGCGATTATATACCATATCTCAACTGCTTGATTGCTTGTATTGTCGCAAAATGTAAACTACTGTATATTATTGCCCAGCTCTAATCTGCTAAAAGTGACTACAAGGCATGAAAATATTAAGATACTGTAAACATTAACTTCATGATTTTCTGTAACACTGCTTTGAAACAATATGTGACACAATTGCGAAAAGCGCTAAATAAATAAATTTGACTTGACAAACAAGTACTGAGTAATGTTAATTAACAACATTACTTGCTTTAAGGTTAGTTGCTTGTAATTATGAATAATTTACTGTTATTACTATAGTAAGCATATGTAACAAGGGCACTTTAAAATAACGTTTTTTTATACTGTTATAAAAAACAAAATCAACATACAGTGATACAGCGCACCAAAATTGCTTATATGTAGACATTTCACCACATAAAGCATGCTAGAAAAAATGCAACTGCATACTTCAAATGGTAAACAGTCTCAGAAATCTTAGCTGGATGTAAAACAAATCCAGTTTACCTATTAACTCATGAATTCATAATTGGGGGAAAATCTCTGCATATACATATTCACCTGCAATGCCTATATAATTTGAGACTTGACTTTGACTTATGACAAAAGACTCTAGACTTGACTTAGACTTGGACTCCAGCTGGGAAGAATAAGATAGGACACATGGCTGGGGCGAAGTAAAAGGAAACGCTGGACAAAAGGATGAACGAGCGAGGTCAGCTTTGTCTGTTGGAGACCCGAGAAGACAGAAATGAAGGAAAGCAAGGAGAATAAAAAAAGTTGAGAAGACGCAAGAGAGAGAGAGAGCTGCAGAGAGAAAAAAAAAAAAAAAACTCAGCCCGGTCTCCAGCACACTGGCTTGGAAAAATTTTTGCGGGCTTGACAATTAAAGGGGGGTGGTAGAGGGGGGAAGCGAGGCAGTATGGCCCTCTCCTCATTGTGCCGAGTGGCTTAGAGTCCTCATCAGCCTATCAGCTAAGTGACAGGCGGAGAGCTGCTCTATTCAGCGGCACAGATACACGCCGCGGGCCAAGCGGCTGCCAGCTCCCTCCTGACCCCGCAATCCCTCGCCGCTGACAGCTTCAAGCTCCATGGCAAATTAGGCGCTCTCACATTACAATCGCACAAGACAGATTCCATTAACGGTATCTGAAATTGAGTAGAGAGCAGGGCCCTCGCCTTATCAGACCTGACTCATAAGCAGCGGCGGCACCGCTGAAGCTCGCGCGCTTAATCACGAGCCATGATACCATTTAGACGTTTCCAGCGCGCCTCTGCCTGCCGCTGTGATAGTCGGCCACAAAAGAGGCTGATGAGACTTAGGGGAAGGGGAACAATGGAGCTTTCACAGGGAAAGCAAAGTAAGTCAGGAAAAAGGGGAGCGGAGGAGAAGGATACGGATGGAAGAAAGGAGGAAGGATGGTGTGTGCGGAACTCGCGCTTGCTGACTACTTCTCTTTTCTCTTCTCCCGCTTTTTTGCACACTACTTGCCTTTCCTCTCTTTTCTTCTCCCGTCTCATATGAGACGAGGCCGCGCGTGTGCGCGCAGTCGGACTAATAGCTTGTCAAACGCAGGCGGGGGGGATTCTTGGTGATATCGGCTTCTCTCTGGTCCTCTTTGCTACTCGAGGATGGGGCTGAGGAAGACGAGGCGCGGTGAAGGTGCGGACCCCCCGCACCCGCAATTCTGCTCCCGCTGCGTGCCAATTAACCCCCAGCACACGTTGGCGGTTGGGGGGCCGCAGCTGGGTTGGAGCAGGGGTGCTATCCGGAGGTAGGCGAAATATCACATCCTCCCCCTGTCATTGCTTCAATGGGGCGGCCTGACAGTCCTCCTCCTGTCTTTATTCCTCTGAGGGGGCTTGACACGGACCTCTTTAGGAGTGTCTGTCTGTTTGAAGGAAGGCATGTGACACGTCCTGCATTCCAGGACATGTAGGACCACCTGGGTCTCCTTCTCTCTCTCTCTCTCTCTCTTCAGTGATAAGGTGAAAGAGTGACACTTGCACGTAGCATCAGAGGCTTGTTTGCTGTTATCGCGTCTGCTGTGCAGGATGCTGCTGTGTTAGTGTCTCTGTAGTATTTCAGTTCAGAACAGACTCCAAAATAAACACTGCAACTGTGCAAACATGCTTGACTACATCATTGCATAGAAAATTAAAGATGCTGCTTATCTAGCTTCTTTCTTTTAACTAAATAAAAAAGTAGGGGTGTCAATGTAATTAAGTGTTTATTTAGTACAGTTAACATTTAACAGTTAACCCTATGACTAATATGTAAATTCTCTAATAAGAAACTCAGTTTTACATGAACTTACAACAGTGATAACAGTATATTATGTATAATTACAAGAAACTATCCTTAAACCTAAACCTACTTTAAAGAACTTGAACTTTTCTGTTTTGCAAATCCTTTTTTTGATTGATCTTAGGAAATATTCTAATATTTTGAGATACTGGATTTTTGACTTTCATGAGCTGTAAGCTCTAATCATCAAAATTAAAACAAAAAAACTTTTGAAATGTTTTACTTTACATGTAGTGAACCTAGAATATGTGAAAGTTTCACTTTTTGAAATGTTACCAAAAAAAATTAACTTTTTTGCAATATTCTAATTTTTTAAGATGCACCTGTATATATATATATATATATATATATAGCAATAAATTAAAAATATATTGTTTATATATATATATATATATATATATATATATATATATATATATTATTGCAATAAATTAAAAATATATTGTTTATATATATATATATATATATATATATATATATACACATATACACACAATCAGGTACTATTGCACTCAGGTACTATTAAAATAGGTACTATTGCAGTCTGAATCAAAAAACAACAATGGAATCAGATAACTTCAGAGTTTATTTTTTCCCATTTAAACTGTATATTACTTACTATTCCAGGTTACGAATGTACAGAACTGTTCATCTTTTCTATCATACAAATTCAAGCCATTGGTTAAGTCAACGGTTTCTTTAACATTTTGACAGTGCCATAGAGCCTGGGTGTTTACACTTTTTGGTGAAAAATTTCACCAGACTTTTAGTTTGTATCTTATGTCAGTTATCTCATGTGACAGAAGCCCTAAAGAACAATTAAGAAACATAAACCTTAATTATGGCCCAGCTGAGCTATGCTTATCTAGACAGTCTCATGTTTATGGTAATGTAAGGGTTTATTTTCACTGAGAAATGCAGTGACGATACTGTGCATAGTGTGTGATTCTTTCTACATAGTATTTAGAGTATAAGGTATAATATTTGTTAGCATTTGTTGATGGTCCAATTATGGAGTGACTATAAATTGAATTCTAGTGGAAGCTGTGCAAAGTATTACTGTCATACAATCTCTGGTAGACTTACTTACTTGCACCTATGGACAGCGTTCTGCTGGGTTGAGACGTCCTTCCCCACAGGACAGTGCATGTTAAAAACTAATAACTCCAATCCACCTCAAACAATACAGCCAATAGCACAACAATTTCACCCATTTCCATCCTAATCCCCCACTGACACATGTCAAGTGGACATAACAGACAAAAAGAAGCTGTGTATACCATTCAGCAAATATGCATTTTATTTTCTACTAGTGCATTATTATTTTAATCAAGTCATTAATCAACTGTAGTATTATGTGGCCCTATGGAACACATGCATTCTGGGAACGGCTGATCCTCTCCTTGCATGACTCCCATTAAAAACCGCCTGTGGAGACAGTTTGGGAAATGTAATATTATAGCAATATTGACTTCTGATGCAACAGACACAATCTTATGCCTCCAGGCAAGGGGAAATTAAAGTGATGGCACAGCACAGCAAAATGGCCCTATTTCCCCCATTCTGAATGGGGTAATGAGGGTTTAGACATCTTCATTAAACATCTGTTAAGGAAATATTACTGCGTGTCTTTAAACGGTGCCATTGGTCATGCTGAGTTGTAGAATATGAGGCCTGTAGTGCATGGAGATGTTTAAAGGAAACTTACATGTTAAATACAGCTTAAGCTCTATGGAAAGCATCTGAGTTTATAGAAAAACGCATTTGTGGTAATGCAAATGTAATGGAGGTCATTGGCATGATTACACTGTTTGGTTTAAAAGCAGTACACATTTAATTTTACGTGAAATATTCAGTAATTATTTTTTAAATAAAAACATTATTTGACGTAAAGTTGTCTAACACAATGTTTAAATGTTATGGCAATAATTTCAAATCTAGATTTAAAAACCTAGAATAAGGTCATGCAGAATAAGGCATTAACATGTGCTTTACAAGTACTATTAAACAGCCAATATGCTAGTAATATGTATGTTAATAAGCAACTAGTTAATAGTGAATAGTGTTCCCTAATCAAAGTGTTAACCATTATTTTAAATGTTTATTCTGGTACTGTACAACCGCTCCATTCACTTCTATTGCAAGTGTAGTAATGTACCCTTGTTTGTTATTTCAAACTAACGGACGACTCCATATTATTGTCTGTGGTATTCAGCAGCAGCTGCCAATAGGGTTTAAGTTGCATTTAATCTAGAATATTCTTTTTTTTTTTCAAGATACAAAGGTTCTTGGCATGAAAAACAAAGGGTGGGTGTCATAGCTAAAGAGAAGATATATTTACCAAAAATAAATGGCTGCAAACCAGAGCATTTTAGAGATTAGACTGGCTAATAAAGCATATGCTTAAGCTGCCAGGAGCTGTTGTTTCTGGGTCGGTGATTTACCTGACAACAGAGGTATGCGGGAGGGGGCAGCCAAGGGACGTGGGAAACGACAGCGTTTTTTTCTTAGTCTTAATCAGAAACAAATACACAGAGCTTCAGTTCTGAAATCCACGTTGTACAGAAGTCAACAAAACGGCTTGAATAAAACATTTTTGAAAACAGTCTAATTCACTCAAAAATGAAAATTCCATTTACTCACCCTCATGTCGTTCCAAACCTGTACAACTTTCTTTTTTCTGTGGAGCATTAAGGAAAATATCTTTAGAAAGTGTTTCTGATCCATACAATGGAAGTCAATAGTCACCAAAACTGTTTGGTAACCAAAAATCCTCAAAATATCTCCAAAACAAAGTCACACAGGTTTGGAATGACATGAGGGTGAGTAAATGATAACAGACTGTTCATTTTTGGTTGAATTGTCCCTTTAAATGCTCACATTTACATAGGCTATCACATTCTAACACGGGTACTGCTCTCATGAAGCAACCGTCTTGTTAATAAACACAGCTCACCGTAGAGAGCCGCGGGGTGACTGAGAGCGAGTGGAGGGTCCAGTAACGAAAGCACGGTTATGACCATATGGTAAAGTGCCTTATATGGACACAAAAGCACCAGGACAGGTGGGCACCGGAGCCTGGTCAGCTGTGATCTGAGCTGGTGCATGCAGAACTGGACCCGTCTGCTCTTGGCTGGTGTGCACCCTCACAGGTGCAGTGGACCCAGGACTGAGGAGGATGGGTGGAGTCACCTTCGCAGGCCCCGCGGCCACTTCTATTACGTAATTGCATCATGAACTTACAGAAAATGCTAAGTAATCATTGTGTTATGCGGTCAAAATGTGTTCTTACTAGGCAGTATTTTAGACATACTGTATGAAATGAGTGGTGGGAATCAGTAGTTTCTAAGCAGTCTTGTTACGTGCATGCCAGGGTATTCTGAATGGTTGCTATAGGTGGGTATTTATTGACTTAAGTCAAAATCTATGATAGTCTATGCTTTAAAAATGTAAACAAACTAAAAAAATCAATAGTCATAATTTTTGTTTTTTAGGGTTCACAAAGAACCAATGCTAAGAACCAAAAGCTTAAGTTCAAAATAATATTTCCTAGCTTGTAATTCAGTCAACGATTATGATTATTGTTGATGCCAGCAATCCTCAAAGGCTTACCCAGATGCAGAGTAGAAACATAAAGGCAAGTAATGTGGCAAACCATGACGTTTAAAAAAAACTGTAACTGACAAATCAAAGGAAAATGGAGGGCCACGTCTGGAAAGTGAGACACATTGTGTAACAGCCTGTCTACCTAATTTAACTTGAAACATCAAAGAGATTTCACAATGAGAACGTCTAATGGACAGCACTACAGTGAATTCTCTAAATTTAACAAGTGCTTTAGAATAAGTATTTTATCTATTTTTGAGTCAATGACATTTTGTATAGGAGTGTCAACATTGAGGAAAGAGAAACATCTTTGAAAAATCTAGTTTAAGATACATGTGCCAAGTTCTTTAAAATGTGCTCTTGTTCTCATGTTGGTGTTAACACCGTTTTGAAAAAGTTGAAAAAGTTACATTTATTGTAAAATTGTAATGTCATGTAACAGTCAAGTAAAATGTAATAGCATATTTTCCTTACATCTTGAATACATGTCATATATAAAATGATTCTCTGTGGTTATATCAGTATGTTTTTTAAAAATTTAAATGTACTCTTTTTTTCAATCATACAATACTATTTAATAAGTATAATTTTAGGGGAGTCGCACCACATGACATTTTA
Source organism: Tor tambroides (assembly GCA_021397915.2). Lineage (NCBI taxonomy): Eukaryota > Metazoa > Chordata > Actinopteri > Cypriniformes > Cyprinidae > Tor > Tor tambroides. Next base: position 18,181 of record JAFVLL020031459.1, read on the forward strand.
CAACCTGAACTAACCTTCCTTGTCATAAAAACTTCAAGTTAACTGATATTTTAAAGGGATAAGTTCACCACAAAATGAAAATTCTGCCATTAATTACAATGTCATTAATTAGTCACCCTCATGTCGTTCCAAACCTGTAAGACCTTCGTTCATCTTTGGAACACAAATTAAGATATTTTTGATTAAATCCAAGAGCTTTCTGACCCTCCATAGACTGCAATGTAACTGAAATGTTCCCAGACCCAGAAAGGCAGTAAGGACGTCATTAAAATAGTCCATGTGACATCAGTGGTTTAACCACAATTTTATGAAGCTACAAGAATACTTTTTGTGCGCAAAGAAAACAAAAATAATGACTTCACCAACTCTTCTCTAACGCATCACCATTCTCTGCCATTTTTGAGAGTACCTTGATGAATTACGGTTGAACCACTGATGTCACATGAACTATTTTAATGATGTCCTTACTACCTTTCTAGACCTTGAAAATGGTAGTTGCGTTGCTGTCTATGGAGGGTCCGAAAGCTCTCGGATTTTATCAAAAATATCTTAATTTGTGTTCTGAAGATGAACAAAGGTCTTGCGGGTTTGGAACGACATGAGGGTGATCAATTAATGACAGAATTTTTATTTTTGGGTGAACTATCTCTTTAAGAGACTAATTAACCTTGACATAGAACCATGAGGGTCTGCAATATAAAAATATATTCTGTAAGAAATAATAATTAAAGATTTTCCAAACTACTTAAGGTTTTACTTAAAGTGATGAAAGTTCATGAAAGTTCTGTAATCATTTACTCAACCTCAAGTTACTCCAAACCTGCAGTATATGAGTTTCTTACTTCTTACAGTTACTGGTAACCATTGACTTCCATAGCATTTTATTTTCACATAAAGGAAGTCAATGGCTACCAGTAACTGTTTGGATACCAGCATTCTTCAAAACATCTTTCAGAAAAAAGAAATTCATACAACATGAACAACATGAGAATGAGTAAATGATGACAAATTTTCATTTTTGGGTGGACTATCCCTTTCATTGAAGCATTTTTCTTCATTTTGAAATCAAGACATTTTTATTTGGCCCCCCAAAAATGTATTCAATTAAAAATAATAATAATAAAAATTCTTCATAGAAGAAATTTATGTATTCCAGGCATTGTACATATACGTATGCAAAAGTTTCATGTCATTGACCCACATATTGCACTAAAAAAACAGGAAAGAGTAATATATTTATCAAGCAAGGCATTCAATCCTTTCCGCACTGAAATTCCTCAAATCTAAAGATGGCAGAGAACGTATAGGGCAGAAAATGGTCAGTTTCAGAGTGGTGTTGGGTGCCAGGGTAGCAGCCTGGGGACAGGCCTGTCCGGTAGTGTTCCTACTGGGAGTGGCACGCCACCTCAGCATTACCACTGGGCACGGGCGAAGCACCTAAGGACCCCAATGCCAACCCAGAAGGGAGTCCCAGACTGTGCCGGAAGCTCTGAAACCCCTAAAACACTCCCTCCTCCCAGTCCTGGCATCTCAAGCCTGCCAGCTACTGCTCTGAGCCCAACAGACATGCATGAGGCCAAACCCCAGCCTAAGCCCGGACAGATAACCATCAGAACCTATTACGCTTATGTTTTCAATTGAAAACATAGATTATATACTGAAACTTAAGAGCTAAGAGGGTTTGTGTTTGTGTTTGTTTGTGTGTGTGTGTGTGTGTATGTGTGCGTATGCAACAAAATCCTCACTGCCATCAGCCACAGGAGGAGGATGGGATGCGGGGTTGCGGGGGCCAAAGGAAATGACTTTTTTGGTTGCTGTAATCCAAAATTGGATCTAAATCCTTTGAGGCTTAAGAGCAGAGGTTGCATTGGACATGTAACTGCAGCCAAATCTCTGGTCAGCTTGGCTCGCAAACTCAGCTGAGTGAGGGCATGCATTTGTAAAAGTCACGTGTAGATATTAAAGTATATGCAGCAGCTACTGCCTGTTTAGACCAATTTTCTGCAGACTGAACTCCAGGTCTAGGATGGCAGTTAATGTCAGGACATCTTACTCTAATCACAAAATAAAGGAGTTAGTTCATCGGGGGAACCAAATTTCTATTTATGTGAATAGTAAATCTGAGTAGTAGTGAGTAGTACTATAATGTTACTAAATAAATAATAATACTAAATAAATAATGCATTAGTAATAGTATTTTTTATATGGGGGCACAGGGGTAGTTGTGGCCTAATGGATAGAGAGTCGAACTTGTAACCCGAAGGTCGCGGGTTCGAGTCTCAGGTCTGCCAGGGATTGTAGGTGGGGGGAGTGAATGTCCAGCACCCCTCAATACCACGACTGAGGTGAGACCCTTGAGCAAGGCACCGAACCCCCAACTGCTCCCCAGGCGCCGCAGCATTGGCTGCCCACTGCTCCGGGTGTGTGTTCACAGTGTGTTTGTGCACTTGGATGGGTTAAATGCAGAGGACAAATTCTGAGTATGGGTCACCATACTTGGCCACACGTCACGTCCTTTCCTCCTTCCTATATATATATATATATATATATACACATATACACACACACACACACACACACACACACACATATATATATTTTATACATGTTCTATGTTCTTTTAGACTTCTTTTGAAAAAAAATAATAATAAAATAAGAAGAATAATTATTATAATTTATATCAAATATTATAATTAGGATTAACTAAAGGATCATGTGAAGTAGTCTATTTATATATATATATATATATATATATATATATATATATATATATATATATATATTAGTGCTGTCAATCGATTAAAAAATGTAATCTCGTTAATCACAGTCATGGACTGTGATTAATCATGATTAAATCACAAATTTAAAATACTAGGATTTACCTGTAAATGTGTTGAAATAAAGAAATGCATGACAAACTTGTTTAAGGAAACAGAACCTTTCAAACTTCCACCAGGTATGAGACATAATCCTTATTAATCTTTTATCATTATTCTTTTGTTTTTATTCAGCCATTATCAGTCTTTATACTGGCAATAAAACGTTTACCAAGCCACATCGCGCTGCGATGACGGGAAGAAGTTGGGGTCAAACCTTATCAAACGATTAATTTGCGTTAAAAAAAAATTAACGAGTTAAAATTTTTAATCGCATGCGTTAACGTGTTAACGTTGACACCCCTAATATATATATATATATATATATATATATACACACACTACTACTACTCTCAAATATTTTAATATTATTATTAATATTATCAGGCAACAGAAACCTGTTTCATGATTTGAAACAACATCACTCATTAGAACATGCAGAAACTTAATTTTTCTATTAAGATATTTATTTTGTTGAGGAAAAATTACTGGAAAAGTGTAAAGAATTCAAAAAATGTGAAGTGTTTGTCACGTTCTGACCATAAAGAATAGATTAAAACCACAATTAACAATCTAGTTTCTACAACTTCCAATTACAAGCAAAAATCTGCCTTTAAACTTGAACGAAATAAAGATTTGACATTCATCGTGATAATTAGCGATACTGACTGATATGAAATATAGTAAATATATATATACACACACACACACACACACACACACAGATAGATAGACATAGATACATATGTACAGTATTATTAAACATACTCTTTTATATATGTGTGTGTGTGTGTGTGTAACATTTGGACATATTTTATATATGTTCTATGTTCTTTTAGACTTCTTTTGAAAAAATAAAAATAAAAAAAACAATAATTATAATTTCCACTAAAATATTAAAAATATAAAAGATATGAGCAATATCAGAATGTTAGAATATCAGATACTGATTTCTAAAGAATCATGTGAAGTAGTCTTAAGTAATGGCTACTGAAAATTCAGCAGTGCCATCACAGGAATATCACACGTTCTTTGAGTAAGTGTAGTCGAATCTGAAAAGAAAAGAGTTCCGACTGCTCAGCTATTTACTGTATTTCTAAAACTTTGGTCTAATACTCTGAGAGTGGCCTACCTGCAGACAGTGAAGCAGAGGGCTCCACTTGCCCCGGCCCCAAAGACAGCGCACAGGACATTGATGCTGTGTGCCGGAGAGCTGAGAGGCAGCAGCGAGAGCATCAGAGAGGACAACATGGTGAAGAGCGGGTATCCTGGAGGATGGGCCACCTGGCGGAAAACACAGCTGTAAACTCACTCTGATAACAGCAACAGAATCTAGTAACCCCCCTCCCACCACCCATCAGCATACAGTTCAGCTTTCAAAGGCAGACCTTACTTTTGCGGGTTACAGCATCACACTGTCCTCCCCCTCCCTTAAAGCCTGATCTCCTGTCTCCTTGCCTTCCCAGCAATTAGGCACTAAGTCCCCTAAGGAGCGATAAGGACTAGAGCTATTAAAGGCTGTCTCACTCCTACTGGCCTGATAACACACACAGGCACAGCAGGCTGAGAAACGCTGCACACTAGAGCGAAGAGCAAGGAAACGGCTCCGAGAAGAGGTTGTTTGAGGGATGGATTGGAAACTCAGTGGACAAGTGGATGTCTAAAAGCTAGTGTGAGTTCAAGATCAAAGCAGGAGAGAGGGTCCCAGTCAACTGATCCCTCTAAACAATTTCGTAAGGCTGAAGTCCATGTCAGTCAGGTTTGGTGAACTGTGATAAGTTGGTGTAACTAACTAAAAGTAAGTAAGTTTTCCCTTAACTATATATTATCAACAAATAAATAGTAAACTAAGGAGGAACTAGATCCATCGTCTAGTTCAGGGGTTTGCAAATTAGAGTCTGTGGCCCCCCTAAAAAATGCACTTGGCATATAGCTTTACGGGAAAAAAAATATTTCCTTACAGTGTTGTCACTAGTTGCACAATTATTTATTTTAAAATGTGCTTTTCTAAACAACTCACAAGTTCATATCTCGCAATTCTGATAGTTTTCTCACAATTTAGAGTTTATTTCTCACAATTCTGACTTTATGTCTTGAAATTCTGACTATTTTTCTCAGAATTCTGAGTTTACTTTTCACAAATTTGGAATATTAGAGTTTATAACTCTTTTAAAGGGTGCCTAGTGTGCAATAATATAAGTAAATAAATAAATGAAAATGAGCAGGGCAGCAGGCCAGATCAGTCGCTTAGCCACTGGGGTTCTCCTGATGCTCCTGATGGCCAATCTGACCTGCCTATTTTGTGGACAAAAGGTTTTGTGTGGATCATAAAGGCCCGGTTTCACAGACAGGGCTTAGACTAAGCCAGGATTAGGCCATAGTTCATAGGACATTTAAGTAATTTTTATAAATGTGCTTAAGGAAAAAACATTACTGGTGTGCATCTTGAGACAAAAAAAAGGCACTGATATATTTTAAGATCAGTCATTGCAAGTTTCTTTCAGTTGAAGCAGCTCAGACTTACATTTTAGTCTGGGACTAGGCTTAAGCCTTGTTTGTGAAACCGGGGTAAAGTGTATTTCCATATTTCCAAACATATTTTCTTCATACATTTAATATGAATACACTCAAAAAAATGATTTTTCAGTTTTGTTCACTTTACCTGAACAATTCATGTTGAATGAATGCCATTTTGGCTATTTTTCATTTCAACATGATTGTGTCAT